>CAUYPK010015737.1:0-30145 GCA_963574355.1 Loris lydekkerianus | reverse complement strand
CCAAGTAGCTGGAAGTATAGGTGCCCACCACAACGCTCGACTATTTCTTGGTTGCAGCCGTCATTGTTGTTTGGCGGGTCTGGCTGGATTTGAACCCGCCAGCTCAGGTGTATGTGGCTGGTGCCTTAGCCGCTTGAGCCACAGGTGCCAAGCCAGGAGTACATTCTTTTTTTTTTAATTTTACAAAGCACAAGCACTTTTATTATTTTATACTCCTCCTGGTGATATATACAATAGCAACATTAAACCACATTCTCTTATTTATTTTTTTTGCAGTTTTTGGCCGGGGCCAGGTTTGAACCAGCCACCTAAAGTATTTGGGACTGGCGCCCTACTCCTTGAGCCACAGGCACCACCCAGGAGTACATTCTTGAATGCCAATAGATCTCTGTGATTGATGGAAAGGGGAAAGGAATTCACATACAAGATCTCATGGAATAAACAAAGTGCACGTGGTTAGTACTCCCTCAAAACTGATGTCAAAATGTCTTTTCCTCTGTGTTGCCAAAGGGCAATAAGGCAACTAATTCACACACACACACACCATCTCTTCTCCTGAGCCTGCCTTGCCAGTGACAAGCAGAGGACAGGGCAGTTGGGCTCTCCTCCCTCATACGGGCTGTTCCTGGACTGAGAGCTGAGACCACGTGACAAACAAAATGTCAACTAGTTCTTCCTGGAGTGCAGCTGACATTCTGTGACCTCCAACCTTGTTTTTTGATCAAGGAATTTGGCCAAGAGCATGTTGTACTTTCTGAACATAATATTTGACATTAACTCTGGCACATCATATTAGTTTGCTTGAGCTGCCATAAGAAAATGCTACAGCCTGGGTGGCGGAGCAACAGAAAGGTATTTTCTCACAATTCCGGGGGCTGGAAGTCCTAGATCAAGGTGCCAGCAGGGCCAGTTTCCACCGTGGCCTCTTCTCTCTGTGTACACAGAGGGTCTTCCCTATGCATCTTTGTCCTAATCTCATTTTACAAGGACACCAATCCTCTTGGATTAGGGCCCCACACATAGGACCTCACTTTAACTTAATTGCCTTTTTGCCCTATCCCCAAATATAGTCCAAGGTACTGTGAGTTAGGATTTCAACATGGGAATTTCAGGGTGAGGACCCAATTCAGTCCATAATAAACAGGTTTTCCTACCTCTCAGCTAGAGGGCAGAGAGCATTACTATCTCTATAGTTCTCTCTTCCTTTAGTGCCAAAATTAATCAGTTTTGTATTGGCAAGAATTATTTTTTGCTTGTTCTAGAAACAAACAAACCTATAGACTTACCTGGAGAAGCCAAGGTGTGAGCTTTGAAAAAGAGTTCCTGGCCCTTCCTGCGCTCACTGGCAAAGTGGCCTTATAGTCACTACCCTGGAGCCCGGACTGGGTCTCTTCTTCTGCCCTTTGGGCCTGCAGGTTGGCTCTGGGCATTTGCATCACTCCTCTGTATTATGTTTACAATCTCATTCCTCCTTGTTGAGGCCACATGACTCCTATCTGCCTTGGTGAGTTACTTTGAGCCACATATTCTAGCTCTGAGTTTTGGGGATAAAACGCAATACCATAATAACAAAGAAAATGCAAATTTAACACATGTAAATTCTAAAAGGCAAATGATATGCAAATACAACAGCTCAGGTGAGCTGGCCAGGTCATCCCTGTGACTCATGTACAACCTCTGAGGATGTGACAATGGTTAAAAACACAACGAGGGGCTGGGCATGGTGGCTCACGCCCATAATCCCAGAAGCTGAGGAGTTCAAGACCAGCCTGAACAACAAACAGCAAGACCCATCTCTACTAAAAACAGAAAAATTGGGAGACAAGGCAGTTAAAAAAAAGGAAAGAAAAATTAGCCAGCTTGGGGCAGTGCCTATGGCTCAGTGGGCAGGGCGCTGGCCACATATATCAAGGGTGGTGGGTTCAAACCCAGTCTGGCAGTGGCAACTGCAACAAAAAATAGCTGGGTGTTGTGGTGGGCACCTGTAGTCCCAGCTACTTGGGAGGCTGAGGCAAGAGAATAGCTTAAGTCCAAGAGTTGGAGGTTGCTGTGACCTGTGATGCTACAGCACTCTACCGAGGGCAACATAGGGAGACTCTGTCTCAGAGAAAAAAGAAAGAAAGAGAGAGAAAGATTAGCCAGCCTGTAGTCCCAGCGACTCATAAGGCAGAGGCAGGAAGATTGATTGAACCCAGGAGTTGGATCTGATGCCACAGGACTCTAGAGTAACACTCTGTCTACAAAAATAAAAACAAAAAAAAGAACACAGGGAGGTTTTTGCATATCATCCTGATCAACCTCACTTTACAGGTTTGTAAAATTTAGGTAACAAATGGTTTTGCTGTTCTTTCCTCTATCAATGCAAAAACCCTAAGGGGGCCCTGGTTAGGGGACCTCTGGATAGAGGACTAGGGATGGCTCAGGCCCTGAGGATGGGAGAAAAGATTCAGTGTGGTTTCTGCCTTCAAGGCCTTAAGAACTGGCGAGGAGAAGTAAGCACCATGTAGACTGCCCAAGAAACAGGACACAGCCAGGCTGCAGTGCAGGGGCTGAGCCCAGGAGCAGAGGTCCAAATGACTCCTCTGTCATCATGCAGCCTCTTTGAGCCTGTCATCCTCGTCTGTGAGTTGAGGATAAGCTTATTTTTCAGGGCTGAGAGATGCAACATCCCCTAGGCCCCTGTGTTCCTCTTCCTGTCCGCCCACTCCCCAGTTGTGTGGTTCCCACAGTGGCTTCTGTTCTTATGAGTGATATCACCCTCAGCTACTCTTGCTTGGTTGGGGGTGGGCCCTGCCTGGAGCCCAACCAATCAGAATACTGTCCCGGGATTTTGGTTTAACCCGCAGTCAGGGCAGCTCAAGCAGAGAGAGGGCGGGAATGTGAAGGTCAGGCAGGGTCAGCAGCCCTGCTCCACGCAGGAAAGCCATCTAGAGTGAAAGAGCTTGCAGGCCTGGCAGGGACACGGCAGGGAGCGCTGCTGCTTTCAGCATCCCTCGGGTCGGCTCTGAGGTCCTTCCTGTGTGGGGTTTCACTGACCGCCCTTCCATGGGGTCTGATAGAGGCTGTGGGAGCCTCCTCCCCACCCCAGGCCACCCTCAGCACTTACTCATTCTCCCTCTCCACGCCCATAAGCAAAACAAAACATGTCAAAAACTTAGTTGAATAATGTTAGTTTTACAAAAGACTCATGAGGCAAGATGGCGCCCCACACAATTTCTCCGATTTTCTTTTCTTTCTAAATCCCCCACCTCCCAACACCCCCCCGCCCCCCCCAGGTCCTGCCCCAAGCTCTTTCCTCTTCCCAGGCCACTTCTACTTTCTCATCTTTGCAGCTCAGCAACACAAAACCAAGCCCCAGCTTTCCCCCATAGTGACCGCTTGTTTTTATGCAGATACCTGGGGTTGTCTATTTGCCTGGCACCCACCCCAATGGGGCTGTGCAGTGTTGGTGGGGACACTGGAAAGTGCTCTGTGGCCTGAACTTGCCCACTTTCTGTTGGGCCTGGCCAGGGAAGGTGTGTGGTCAGAGGAGGCCCTAACACCCAGGTATGCGTTAGCTGCTCTTGACATCTACTGTGCAAGGAGATGGGGCTTTTTTTTTTTTGAAACAGAGCCTTACCATGTTGCCCTTGGTAGAGTGCTGTAGTGTCACAGCTCATAGCAACCTCCAACTCCTGGGCTTAAGCAATTCTCTTGCCTCAGCCTCCCAAGTAGCTGGGACCACAGGTGCCCACCACAGCAACCAACCATTATTTTTTGGTTGTAGTTGTCATTGTTGTGTGGTGGGCCCGGGCTGGGTTGGAACCCACCAGCTCTGGTGTATGTGGCTGGCGCCCTAGCTGCTGAGCTGCAGGTGTTGAGCTGCGATGGGGCCTTTCTTGAAGGTTCCGTGGGCAGTTGAGGGAGGATCATATTACACATGCCCAGTGCCCCCAGCATGTACCTCAGTTTGCCCTGTAGGACCTTCTTCTCTCCAACAACCCCTGTGCGCTCCCCTCCTCCCTCATCCTTCCTGCCAGCCCAAGCTCCCATGCGGGATCGGGCTGTGAGGTCTCCTCCTGCTTTCTTTCTTTCTTTCTTTCTTTCTTTCTTTCTTTCTTTCTTTCTTTCTTTCTTTCTTTCTTTCTTTCTTTCTTTTCTCTCTCTCTCTCTCTCTCTCTCTCTTTCTGAGACAGTGTCTCACTTTATCACCCTCGGTAGAATGCTGTGGCGTCACAGCTTACAGCAACCTCCAACTCCTGGACTTAGGCGATTCTCTTGCCTCAGCCTCCTGAGTAGCTGGGACTACAGGTGCCTGTCACAACGCCTGGCTATTTTTTTATTGCAGTCTGGCCAGGGCTGGGTTCGAACCTGCCATCCTCAGTATGTGGGACCGGCGCCCTACTCACTGAGCCACAGGCGCTGCCCTCCTCCTGCCTTCTTTCTCAACCAATGACACATGCAGGTAGCCTGAGGAACCAAGTGGTGGTTTATAAATCTGCCACCCTCTCCACCGGGATTGTCCCCACAGGCCTGTGTCCCAGGTCATTCTTTTCATATTTGCCCCCACACCTTTGATCAATGTGCTCAGACAGCTGCTTCTCCACTTTTCAGTGTCAGTGGCTCTGACTCCCCACCCTGGGGGTGAAGGATTTAGCACAGAATCCCCTGCCTCCTCCCGCCCTCATGACTTCAGCGGGATCCAAGTTCAGTGTTTGCATTATTGAGTGGTTGCAGTTGACGCAGGGTCAAGCAGCAGGGTTGATGACTTGGATTTCCCGGGATTCGCCTGTCTCAGGCCCACAGCTGCCGCCTTCTTCCTGCCTGTTGTGACTTCACCATTGCTCCCTCCTCCAGCTGTGGAAGCCGCCTTTCAGCATGTTCAGACAC
Organism: Loris lydekkerianus; assembly: GCA_963574355.1. Taxonomy (NCBI): domain Eukaryota; kingdom Metazoa; phylum Chordata; class Mammalia; order Primates; family Lorisidae; genus Loris; species Loris lydekkerianus. Next base: position 25,276 of record CAUYPK010015737.1, on the reverse strand, counting down.
ATCCCCGTGGTGGCCTGGCGTCCTGGTCATGTCACCCAGGTGACCTCCGTCTCTTCCCAGCTGGGCTCTCTGTCCTGAACCCCATCTCCTCTTCCTGCTTGCCCCCTCATGGTGCTGGGTCCACCCTCTGTGACCTTCTTGAGAAAGATGTTTTAGGAGTCAAATCTCTGAGACCTGGGGTGTCCCAATCTCATATTTCATGGATCCCTTGGCAGAGCATAGATTCTGGAGTGGAAATCACTTCCCATCAGGATTTTGAAGTCTTGACTCCAGAGTCTTACAGCTTCCAGTGATGCTAGTGTGAGGCCTGAGATCACTCTGGTATCTAGTCCTTTGTGTGAAACCCGATTTTCCTCTTCTCTGGCTTGTCCTGGTCCTCCGTGTCTTGAAATGTCAGAAGTCCTCAGGGTGCCCTTTAAATCTGGAAACTCATGTCCTTCATTTCTAGGAATTTTTTTTTTTTTGAGACAGAGTCTCACTTCATCACCCTTGGTGGAGTGCCGTAGTGTCACAGCTCACAGCAACCTTAAACTCTTGGGCTCAAGCGATTCTTTTGCCTCAACCTCCCAAGTAGCTGGGACTACAGGCACCCACCACAATGCCCGGCTATTTCTGTGAGCTCAGGCAATCTATCCACCTCGGCCTCCCAGAGTGCTAGGATTATACGTGTAAGCTACCGCACCTGGCCCCTTCTAGAAATTTTTCTTTCTTTATTTTTTTTGAGACAGAGTCTCACTCTGTCACCCTGGGTAGAGTGCCATGGCCTCATCGTAGTTCATAGCAACCTCAAACTCTTGGGCTCAAGTGATCCTCTTGCCTCAGTCTCCTGAGTAACTGGGACTACAGGTGCCCATCATCATACTTAGCTACTTTTAGAGACAGGGTCAGGCAGGTCTCAAATGACTGAGCTCAAACAATTCCCCTGCCTCAGCCTCCCAGAATGCGAGGTTACAGGCATAAACCACCGTGCTGAGCTTTTTTTTTTCAGCCAAAGTCTCACTCTTTTGCCTCCAGCTAGACAGCCATATTATCAGCCTCACTCACAGCAACCTCAAACTTGTGGATTCAAGCAATCCTCCTGCCTCTGCCTCCTGAGTAGCGGAGACTACAAGTACCTGGTATAATGCTCGGCTAGTTTGTCTAGTTTTTAGTAGAGATGAGGTAAGTGGATGAATGGAGTGATGGATGGGTGGATGTATATATGGGTGAGTGGATGAGTAGATGGATAGATGGGTGGATGGATGGATATATGGGTGAGTGGATGAGTGGATGGATGGATGGGTGGATGGATGGATGGATGAGTGGATGAGAAGATGGATGGATAGGTGGATGGATGGATATATGGGTGAGTGGATGAGTAGATGGATAGACGGGCAGATGGATGGATATATGGATGAGTGGATAAGTGGATGGATGGATATATGGGTGAGTGGATGAGTGGATAGATGGATGGATGGATGGATGGATGGATGGATGGCTATATGGGTGAGTGGATGAGTAGATGGATAGATGGGTAGATGGATGGATATATTGGTGAGTGGATGAGTGGATCGATAGGTGGGTGGATGGATAGATATATGAATGGGTGGGTGGATGGATGGGCATATGAATGAGTGGATGAGTGGATGGATGGATGGGTGGATGGATGGATATATGGGTGAGTGGATGAGTAGATGGATAGGCGGGCAGATGGATGGATATATTGGTGAGTGGATGAGTGGATAGATGGGTGGGTGGATGGATGGATATATGAATGAGTGGATGAGTGGATGGATGGATATATGGGTGAGTGGATGGATAGATGGGTGGATGGATGGATATATGGGTGAGTTAATGAGTAGATGGATGGATGGATGAGTGGATGGATGGATTTATGGATGAGGGGATGGAGTGATGGATGGATGGATGGATATATGGGTGAGTGGATGAGTAGATGGATAGATGGGTAGATAGATGGATATATGGATGAGTGGATGAGTAGATGAGCAGATGGATGGATGAGTGGATGGATGGATATATGGATGAGTGGATGAGTGGATGGACAGATAGACGGGTGGATGGATGGATATATGGGTGAGTTCATGAGTAGATGGATGGATTAGTGGGTGGGGAGGTGGATGAATGGGTAGATGAATGGATGGATGGGAGGATAGATGAGGGGATGAATGGATGTATGAGGTTGCTGTAGGGAGGCTGCATGGCACTGGGAGACACCAGGCTGGTTCCCCCCCATCTTTACCAGAGTGTGACTTGGGCACGTCATAGACACATGTGTGACTTGGCCATTTTCGTGAAGGGCAGAGATGCTCACTGCTTGCAAGCCATGACGGCAGCCCTTGAGTTTCCAGTGACTCCTTCAATGCTCCTGCAGGCAAGGAGTGGGTGCTGCTGTCCTCTACATTAGAGGGATGAAGCTGTCCTGGCCCAGATTTCCAGAACCCACTCTTCATGCCAGGCTCCTCCCAAGCAGAGGCCCTTGGAAAGGCCCAGAGCCACAGGGCTGCCCGCCACAAGGCCTGGAGAGGGCAGAGGGCAAGAGGATGCTAGGGTGGGCAGGAGACCTTTGGGTCCATGTAGCACTCTGAGGAGTGACAGTGGAGGCCATAGGGCTGGGGACCCAGTAAGAGGATTTGATAGCACTGTGCATATGGATGGTAAGAGGCTGAGGGGCAGCAAGAGGGGGACCCGAACAGTTTAGCAGGGGTGAGGCAGGGGCTGGGTGGAGACTTCCTCTTATTAAGGCCATGGCCATGTAAGGAGCCAGCTTGGGGTGAGTGAGGGAGGGGAGGTGGCAGCCTGACATGCTGAGCTGCAGGGGCCATTCGGTCCCCATGTACATGGAGCCCTGGGTCCCCACACATGTAAGGACTTTCCCCAGCAGGCCGAGTGGTGCAGCCAAGGGTACATTAACCACACGACAAGGAGGAAGGTCATGGGGTGGGAGAGAGCAGCTGGAGGCTGGGGGAACAAGGTCATGTCTGGGACGGGGAGTCAGTGCCAGGCCCCAGAGCCTAGGTGGGGTTCTCAGCAGGGTTGGACACCAACATCCCTGGTGCCCAGCAACCCTGCATGAGCCCGGATATCTCAGTGGGACCAGCACAGGCAGTGGGAGCCAGAGGGGACATTCTTCTGTCTGGGCTGGGTCCTCACATGGCAGTTATTGCTACTGCTTTCTTGTTTTAGGCCAAACAAAGGACCTGGGCAGAATGATAAGAACTACAAACAGAGGGACATGGCCAGAGCGGAAGGGAGGAGAGTGCACGTGGCCCAGTGTAAATCGATCCTGAACACAGTGCAAACAATGACTCTGAGCCTGTCACTGCGGAGAGTCACCCCCTCACTCTCTGGGGGCAGGGTTGGGTCTTCAGGATCTGACCCTGGGAGGTCTCAGTTGCCCCAGTCCCCGGGACTGGCCCAGAGCCCAAGGCTGGGGTGGTTGAGCTTCCGTCCAGGCCCTCACACTGCTCGCGGCTGCCCTTGCCAGCCCACTGGAGCCACATACGTTTTTTGGCACTGGATGTTCTTGCATGTTGGGGCAGGGCAGGGACAGGGGAAGGGACCAAAAGGAGCATGGGCTGACCAAAGTGCCTCAACAGGACAGAGGGGTACTGTATCCAGCTGCAGGACCCTCCCTGCCCATTGTCCCACCTGCAGAGTTTCTGTCAATCCCTGCATGTCACCCTCCTACAGAACACACATGAAAACCTATTGCGTGCCAGGTGCACTTCCAGGTGGGTGGGCTTTGCCAGTGTGGCCAGGGACAGGGCAGGACCTCAGTGTGTGTTCTGAATGGGGCCCTGCATTCCTAGGGAAGTAATGTACCCTGACCCTTTGGTCACAGTGAGAGGAGAGGGCAGGGGCCAGGGAGGAGCTGCCTGCTCTAGTTTGGTGGTGTGTGGTGGTGTTTGGTGGCATGTGGGCCCACAGGTTTGCAGCCAGAGCATCTAGAGGGGCAGGAGGACAAGGCTGGGGGGCGGGTGCTTGGTGTGTCCAGTCTGCAGCCATCTGAGCCCTATGAGCCAGGAGGCGGCGTGTGGATGCGGTGCTGGAGCACCTTGGATCTCTGCTGGAGTTAGGCTCCCAGGGAACCTCGGCACCCACATCTCTATTTGCATCTATTAACCTGCATTCCCAGCAGCTCTTTGAGGTGATTTTAAGGGAATTGCTTCCTGGGAAAGGCTGTAAATCAGGCCCCTCATCCCCTTGCCCAATTCCTCCAGCACAGAGGTGCAGCCATGGCCCTTCCTGGCTTCACTCTCAGAGACAAAAGCATAGGAAGCACCTTTTCCAAGCACCACAGTCTAACCCCTCAGGCCAGTCTGTGCTGGCTTCCACCAGGAACTTGGATTATCGTGTCACCATTTTCTTCTTTTTTTTTTTTTGAAACAGAGCCTCAAACTATCACTCTGGGTAGAGTGCTGTGGCTTCACAGCTCACAGCAACCTCCAACTCCTGGGCTCAAACGATTCTCCTGCCTCAGCCTCTCAAGTAGCTGGGACAACAGGCGCCTGCCACAACGACTGGCTATTTTTTTTGGTTGCAGCCAAAAAATTGTTGTTTGGTGGGCCTGGGCTGGATTTGAACCGGCCAGCTCAGTTGTATGGGGCTGGCGCCTTAGCCGCTTGAGCCACAGGTGCTGAGCCTCTTTTTTTTTTTTTTTTTTTTTGAGACTCTGTTACCTTGGTTAGAGTGCCTTGTGTCATAGCTCACAGCAACCTCAAACTCCCGGGCACAAGTGATCCTCCTGCCACAGCCTCCCGTGTAGCTAGGACTAGAGGCACCTGCTACAATGCCTGGCTAGTTTTTCTATTTTTAGTAGAGATGGGGTCTGGCTCTTGCTCAGCCTGAACTCAAGCAATCCATCCACCTCAGTCTCCCAAGAGTGCTGGGATTACAGGTGTGAGCCGCTACACCCAACCTTGTTACAGATGTTAACTATTATCTTTAATGCCTGAAGCACTCGTGAAAAGTAATTACTAATAAAATAAAAAGCAAAGCCCAAGAATAATTGGGTCAAGAACACAAACTACATTCATAGGCACCCATATGCGCACACTCGCACACACGTGCGGGGAATGGGCCCATTGGAGGGGTGCTGTGCTAGCCCTGCACAGACTGGTGCTTGGCCTAGTGTCTTCAGAGACTCTCATGAATGCTGGGCCCTAAAGACCTCAGATAGAAAGTTCAGGAAGGTGTCCTTGCAAGGCCGGGGGATGGTGGGGCTACCTGGCCGCTTCCATGGGGAGGTTTAAGCAAGGGCACATTCAGTTAGAGGGAGCGACCTTGGCAGGGTCTCATCGGCTACCTCTGTGAAATGGGAACACAATGTGCTTGGAGCGTTTCTGGGAGAGAGAATGAGCACTGGAGTTGCAGTGTCCCATAGATACTGCTGCAGATGGAATTTAATCCACACCATGCCCTTGCCCAAAATCCACATGCTGAAGATCTAATCCCTGAAGGGACTGTGTTTGCTGATAAGGCCTTAAAGGAGGCAATTAAGGTTAAAGGAGGCCATAAGGGTGAGGACCTCCCCCATAGGAAGAGGAAGAGACACCAGAGATGTCTCTCTCCCCCTCATGCACACACAGAGGACAGACCATGGAGGAGGCCACTGTCTACAGGCCAGGAGCAGAGGCCTCGCCAGAAACCCACCCTGATGGCACCTGCTTCTTGGACTCCCAGCATCTAGGACTCTGAGATATTAACACTTGTTGCTGAAGCTGCCTGGCCTGTGCCTGCCCCTGGACACCGACCCGCACACTTGCATTTCCAGCGAGGACACCCACTTTGCCGCTGTGCTACAAGCAACACTCCATTTCTTGATGTTTGCACTTCATGCCCCAAATACACAGTAAAGACAGATCCATCTGTAATTCTATAATTCAGATGTACAGTGACATTATACCCTGATTTATGATGATTTATTATAAAAGCTTTTGTAAACAAGTGTAGGCAATGCAATCTGTGCAACTGTTTATTATATTTAGAAGTCTACAAATTTGAGCTTTTAAGAAAGATACACAAAATATTCATTCGAAACCACATTTTTGGTTCATCAAATTTAAATATATTTTACTGTGCTGAACAATATATTCTAATGCTGTCTAAAACACAGCCAAATTATTTTTCTTTATTCATGTATACACATTCTGTAATTTTTGCAAACCAAGATTAAGATAAAAAATATTAACAGAACTACCCAATTACAATTACTATTTTCTCATATGCTGAACTATTTTTTGTAGCTTTATTTCTTACCTCTTTCAATTTTAATTCTGTGCACTACATCGATTTATAAACACACTTAGGGAGTTCTCATCTTACATTTCTCATAAATTCAAACAGCAACACCTTGTCAAAAGATAAAATTAATTCCCTTGGGAAAGTGGAAGCTTAGCTTTGTTAAAAGCACTCACCTAAAAATATTTTTAAATTTATAGATCATACAAAATAAACAATTACAAAGGAACAAATGACTTTAAACATTATTTTGAAATCACCTTAATGTGTAGAACAGAAATGAAGCAATCTGTCACGTTGGACGCCAGTCACTGCGGTCTCTCTCCGGCACTCTGCTTCCTTCCTAATGGCCGTGCGTGCGGTGAGTGCTGTTTCTGCAGCCGCTCTACCCTCAGACCACCTGGCGGCCAGTTAGGAGCAGACGGCTCCTCCCCCAAATGACGTCTCCCGTCCACGCAGGGGGAGGAGCCAGTGGCTCCAGGCCCTGCGGGTGGAACAGAACCCAAGACGGGGAACCTAAAGCAAGGACGCGCACAGACATGCCCCAGGGAGGGCATGCGAGGGGTGACGCAAAAGTAGACATTGCGGGAAAGCTTCTACTTCATCAAAAATAAAAATTTCTCAAAAGAAATGTTAAAAATCAGAAATGTATATATACCACGTGAAAAAGCAGCGCAACAATCTGCGGAACTGTCTTGGTCGTTGTCGCGCCCTGTGATGGGGTCGCCGCTTCATGTGAAGAGGAATCCTCCAGGAAGCAGCGTCCTGGTGTCAGCATTAAGAACCATAGCGATCCTGAGGAGAGACCCCAAATGGAAGTTAATGGACGCCCAACATCCATCCCTCATTCCACATTCTCAACGTTTGGCATTACCAAAACCGACACCAAACTGGCACAGGGCACCAAGCATCTGGCACCAAACAGCGGCACCCCAGGATGCAAATGGCTAGTGCAGCAGCTGCCACCGCTTCCCAAAGCCTAGTACGGTGTCGCGGCTTCCTGCCCCTGCACCCACGGCCAGGGCCCTGGGACTATAGGCAGGGAGCAGAGCAGCTGGGGGTGCAGAGGGTACTGAGCAGCCCCAGGGCCATGTGCTGAGCCCGCTCGGTAGCAAGGGTGATGGGGAAGACAGAGGAACACATTTGGAGTTAGAAACTGAAATTTTGGCTCAGCTGGTGATCTTGCAGAAATGACTTAACCTCTCTACTTAACCTACATTTCTTCACCTCTGAAGTGGGAACACAAAAAGGGCATAATCTATAAAATGCAGGTGATAAATCATTAATAAAGTGGGGATACTGCCCCTTGGAAGGTAATGCCATTTCAGCTGCCCTAAGGGACAAGAAAGAACAGATAGTGTCTGGGGCTGAAGAGCTAGGGTCCTTTTCAGTGGGAAGCACATCCACAGGCGCCAACCCACAGCCAGAGCTGCATCCGTGGGGCTGAGAAGCCTCGCCTCCCTCTAGCCACTTTATCCCAACAACAGAAGCCTCAAATGACTCAATGTAGACGGGCATTTTTCATCTCACAAGCACACTTGAACCTGTAGTTAAACTTTTGCGACACACTTAAATGACGTTGATAAAAAAAAAAAAAAAGAATATACTTACTGTGCTTTGAACTTCTTTTGAAAATAATTTAATTAATGATCTCTAAAAAATTTCACAGCACCCTGGTTGAAAACCATTGATGTAGACAATAAGGTACAAGAAACAGGCTTCTGTGTACACAAGTATGTCCCATCTTCCCTTCTCTAAAAGACTGAAATACTATCTAAATACCCTACTTTGGATGTGGGGATTAGATAAATTATACTTAACAGAATGTGTTTTAGGAGGATTTTTAATTACAGTAGGACCTCCACACTTCCCTACACTGACCACGTCCTTGAGTTGATCTAATTTTCGCAACCGGATATGCACCACACTTAACAGAATGTGTTTTGACTTAACAGAATGTGTTTTAGGAGGATTTTTAATTACAGTAGGACCTCCACACCTCCCTACACTGACCACGTCCTTGAGTTGATCTAATTTTTGCAACCAGATATGCGCCACACATGCGTATCAGTACAGCAGTCCTAGTTCCTTATGTGGACCACCTCCAGATGTGGACCAGTTTGCTACAGTCCCTTGGGTGTGGAGATTGTCCTGTACGTGGACATGCACGTAACATAACATCATGGAGAAAAGTAGGATATAAAACCAATATACAAGATAGAGCCTTTTTAATTATAAAAAAATAGGTATAGAAAGATATGCTTAAAAGTCTATTTTTGGCAAGGCACAGTGGCTTGTGCCTATAACGTAGCACTCTGGGAGATTGTAGCAGTAGGACAGCTTGAGCCCTAGTTCAAGACCACCTTGAGCAAGGGCAAGACTCTGTTTCTAAAAAAAAAAAGAAAAATCAGTTGTGCATGGAAGTGGGTACCTGTAGTCCCAGCTACTAGGGAGGCTGAGGCAGGAGGATCTCTTGAGCCCTGGGGTTTGAGGTTGCTGTGAGCTGTGATGACACTACAGCACTCTACCTTGGGCAACAGAGTGAGACTCAGCCTCAAAAAAAACAAAACAAAACAAAACAAAAAAAACTTTTTTCTTTTTCTTAGATCTGCTTAGAAATCTAGAACTAAATATAAAGCAAAATATTAATAGAAGTTACTCCTGTAGGGCAGTGCCTGTGGCCCAACGGGGTAGGGCACCAGACCCATATGCCAGAGGTGGCAGGTTCAAACCCAGCCCCGGCCAAAAACCACACACACACACACACACACACACACACACACACACAAAATAAATTAAAAAAAAAAAAAGAAGTTACTCCTGTAAAGTGAGATTATGGATAATTTGAAGTTTTTTCTAATACTTTTCTATTTTACTTTAGAAAAAAATTAGATAATGATTATAACAATTCCTCTAGAGTCATAAATTAGAAAATTTTAAACAAATATAAAATTGTAATTTCTGATTTTCATAATGTCCTGGTTATAGTGCAGCACACACAGATCAAATAAGACACAATCTAATTTTCCAGCAACTGAGAAGTGGGCTAAATCCCATTTTCAAAATGATGAACGATGATCATACTCTAAGTACCATCCCTGTTTCACTGACCTGAATTGAAGTCATGACTCCATTGGCAAAGACGGAGAGTTTTCCAGCAACAGACCTCACTCCCTGCTTGAACTGTGCCATGTCGGGGGCGTTGGGCAGCACGCTGGAGAGGCTGTAGTTCCCTGCACACACACAGCAGACGCTGGCTCAGGAAACCCCGATCCCAGCCATCCTGCTTCCTCACAACCAGCCCCTGTGGTTGAGGGAGAGGGACCCAGCCATGGGGTCAGGACTGGGCTTGAGGTGCCAGCCCAACCCTAAACCAGCTGCAAGACCCCACGTGAGAGAAGGGATAGTACAGTGGCCTCACCACCACCGTGAGTTCAAATCCCGGCACTGACTCTGAAGTTCTTTGCCCTCTCTGGGAGGCCTGTTTCCTCCAGGTACTCAACACACTACTGGCAGGTGAGTACTCAGCAAATGGCAGATGGGCAGAACCCTCCTCACTTCCTCTGGGGACCACCTCTCCCCCTCTGTAGGGGTGGGCACATGACCCAGGCCTGACTAATCAGACCCTTCCCTCAGATTCACATACACTCAAATGAGAGGAGCCATTTGCTTGCTCTGGGTTACTGGCAGGGACAAAGTGAAGCTGCAGCTGTCTGTGACTATAGCTGCCCCCTTTCCACTTGCTTAAGGGACAGAGGAATCTTCCCAGAACAAGTGAACAAGGCTCACCCAGGGATGTGAGCCAAATGGGCCAGTGTGTCCTCCTGATGCTGTCTGCTTATGACTTGGCAGCCAAGGTTCCCTCTCCTATCTGTGCCTGCTACAATCTGCTTTTCCACAGCTTACTGCCTACTGAGGAAAACAGACAAATAACTGATAAATCACTAAAGTGAGAACTGTGTCCTCTGGAGGGGACACAGAACAAACATAGTCGGGATGCTTCCTTGATCACCACACAGGAAAGAAACATGGCAGCATGCACACTAGCTCTTAAAGCTCATGGGGGAAGCAGAACACATCACCCCTGCAGCCTCGCCCTGACCATGACACGTGAGACGCGGAGGTGGTGGGAGGCCTGTGTACAGCCTGCGGGGGTCAGGGGCGTGGGCAGCTCCCCACTTCATTCATCACCCACGCATCCCTTCATTCACCACACACACATCCCTTCATTCACCACACACCTGCTGACAGCTTCTTCCTCCAGGCTGTCAGGTAGAAGGGCACAGAAACAAGAGGGGACAGGTCCTACCTCAAGCTGGCTCAAAGGGCCCAGACAGGCCTGGTATGGGGAGGGGCTGTCTAGGTAGATGAGGAGGAGCATTCTAGGCTCAGAGGCCCAAGAAAACCCAGTGTGCCTGGGTGCCACAGGCTCCCACCGCCATGCTGGAGCCATAAGCAATAAATGACAAGAATGAGGCTGGAAAAGCCAAGGGGCGGGATGGTCCTGAAGGGTGGGCACTGGGTGGGGGAAGGACAGTCTTGAAGGGTGGACACTGGGTGGAGGAGCCCACGGGTGGATGCCTGCGGGGACTGCGCTTTGAAAGATCCCTCTGGGAGGGGTGAGGAGAGGAGTGGGGGCAGCCAGGACAGAGCAGAAGGACCAAGCAGGGGACTGTGGCCACGGTGCAGGCAGAGGGTGAGTAGCCAGCCTGCAGTGCAGGGCTGGGGACTCCTGGACGTCTGGGGTAGGCACAGACTCTATGGGCTTGTGGTGTGCTGAGGGGGCTGGGACAGTCCAGATGACTCCCAGGTTTCTCAAAATATCAATTTTTAATAGATACCATGTTTCAATTTCTCTGAAATGGAGACAAATCAAGAGAAAAAGTATTTTCACGATTATGCGAATAACAAGTTTAACAAGGAACAAAAAGTGTTCCAATGTCTCCTTCTGGGACAGCGTAACAGACACCATTTGCTGAAACCGATGCAACAGCTCTTTGCATAACTGAATCTCACCCGGCAATGCCACACAGCCATGACATTGAACAAGTGCAGTGATCAAGCCAAATCACCTGCCTGCGACTGAGCAGTTCAAGACCATTAGCCCCAGGGAGGGCACATTCTTGGACCTAGGCCGGGGCAAGGAGAAAAGGAGAGTGGTCATAGGGTCCCAGAGAAGCAGGGGACAAACACGAAAACCAGCTGTGTGCCCAGGAAGGACATCTGCAGAGTCTGTGGCACTCCCAGGCAGATTTGGAAGAAATACACTGAGTGGCAGCTCGGTCTTTAGCTTTCTGTGATATGGCTCTCACAGAGCCACCTCAGCTCTGTCACCTGGTGCCCAGGAGCCCTGCTCCCTGCCCACCTGAGGCAGTGCCCAGTTGATAGCAGTGCGCGGGTCCTCACTAACCCTGCTCCATGGGCGTGACTGCAGGGCACTTCCCTGCCTGTCCTGCTCAGTCCTTCGGCTGCTCTGAAAGGGAGCAACTGAGGATGTGACAGGCTCCTGGGTTAGACCCAGGAAAGCATCCTACCTCGCCAGAGGCATTTCAGATTGGAACTTCCTCTTTTTTTTCTTCCCCTCTGAAGGAATTCTGAAGGTCTACTCTGATGTGTCTGCTGACACAGGACACACAGGGGGACACTCAAAGGTAAGGAGGACGAAACAGTTTCTTAAAACCAGCTTTCACTTGGTGCTGAAATGCGCTCTAAATAAATATGAAATATTTTATAAAACTTGTTTGATGTGCTTATATTTAGGGCAGTTGTTAAAGGTGTCTTTTATGATGAGTCCCCCATGGATGATGAAGCCAGAGAACAGCCACGGTTTGAACCATTTGAGTTTGGGACAGAGGTAGGGGAGGGAGGATGAGCCCTGCTCAGGCACCAACTGGCCAGTGGAGACAGAGAGCCCACTGGTTAGAGTTTGTTTGGGACCCACACACGGTCAAAAACCTTAATGGACCTTTATTCTCCACTGTTCCCTCCAAGGGAACAGGAAGGTAGATGGTGAACAGGCTGGTCACAGTTTTCCTTCCATGACTGGAAAGGATGCTTTTGTTTGATCGCCAGCCTTTTTGTTTTTTAAACAAACAATGTTTCAGAGTAAAACTCCCCATGACTAGAATTACAAAGTATGCACTATGGAGGTAGGCTTTCTAGACACGGGTCTCTGGACTGACCTGCCAGCTATGCCAGGCTCTGTGAGGTGGCCCAGCACTGCCCTGGGGGGACAGCAGAGCTGGGAGTATAGGACCCTCCAAAAGGCAGTCAGAGCACCTGTCTGCCAGGGGCTGACACAAAAGACAGATGTCCTGACAAAACACCAGGATACAGGAAATTTGGAGATGAGAACTCAGGCCAGTGAGCCTCACCTGTCCCCACCAGGATCCAGGAATGCCCAGTCAGCACCTGACTGACCAAGGACAACAGGTTCCTATGCTTGAGGTTGGGGATGGTGGGAGCAAGGCACGGGTGTACGGCTGCCCAGCAGGTGGCTCGCTGCCTTCACCCTCACTGGGCGCAGACATGCTGGGGCTTGCCCACTTGGGCCTGGTCCCTGGCATCCTGTAGGACTGCCTGACTCTCTGCCCACTGCTGCTTACCCTGCCAGCTGCTCTGCAAACACACAACCCTGGCTCACCAGGTGCCACCCGGCTAGGGCACTCCCTCCCTTGTAACACAGCAACTTGGTGGTGCTTACCAGAGCCTGAGGGTCAAGACGTGTCTCCAACATCCCTTAAACCTCAACACAGAAGATCCCAAATACTCAGACCTCTGTTGAGACTGTTCTTCCTAGACTCAGAAAACAGTTGTTTTCTGTGCAGTAAGGCCAAGTGGCTGTCCAGGGTGGCTACCCTATGGCCTTCCTAGAGCCTGACCCAGCTTCCCTAGGGCCCGTCAGGCCCTGAATGCCTGGCTCCTGAGATTCCTTCCTTCCCCAGTTCTCCTGCTAATAAGTGGATTCCTGAAATGACCTCAGAGGATGCTGCCCCTTTACCATTAAGCATGGGACCCTTGCCTCACAGCCGTGGCCGGTGGAGGTCAGTGTGGGTTCTCTCACAGGCTCTTCCCAGTCTCAGGGAAACAGAGGGTGGTGCTTGGGAACTCACTACCTGGGCTTACAGGCCGCTCCATCCTTGCCTAACCCTGGGATGACCAGACATCACCTCACAGGGGTCTAGACCCTGAAGATGGGTGGGGAAGACGAGCACTTCCTTTCCACCGGTCCACTTCCAAAGCTGTGTCCTGCCTCTCCTGGAAGACTGACAGTGGCAGAGTCACATGCTTCTATCTGCCCCTTCCCCGCCTGGGCACCTACTAGGGTCCTGAGAGGCACTTGCTCGTGGGGCATCTTACATACAAGTATCTTCCAAGCCTCACTACGGCCCCATGCATCATCCCCCCACTGTACAGAGGAGGAAACTCAGGCTAAAAGTGCCAAGACTTCTTCCAGGGTCCGCAGCTAGGGAGGGGCTAGCATCACAGGGCAGCCTGAGCTAAGACAACTCCACCCACCTCCAAGGCTAAGACACTACATGGGACCTGACACCACATGCATGCTGTGGTAGAAAACACTCATCTACGACAGTGTCTCAGGAAGATGACTTGCCAGGTAACGTCAGGATATTGCTTAAATTTCATGGCTTGGTCTCCTTACGTGGAATAGTAACTTCTGTTCTACCCTACGTACAGCAAAGATAAGAGCATGGAGTAATGGCTGCTAGACTATCTCAGGAAAGGAACAGTCCCATCCAGATGTGCTCACCTGGCAGGCACGACGCAGCCCACCCTCACCCGGCCCAGCACTACCTGCCGGCTGCTTCCGCTGCTCGTCGAACAGATCAGCTGAGCTGATGGAGGAGCTCGCCGACAGCCGCTCCAGCCGGGCCCTGGTTTCATACTAGGGAAGACAAAGAAAAAGAAACACGAGGAGCCAAACATCATGAGCAATTTTTCGCAAAAACAATCAACAAAGAGCTGTCATTTCAAAATATTTGTCCCCCCCACCCTAGGCTTTCTCCCTCCAACAGTTACTGAATGTCACCCCCTTGCCAGGCCCAGGGGAGAGCATGAGGCTCATGTCCTGGATGGGAGGCAGGTCACAGCCAGACAGATTAGCACAAAACATCATGGCCAATGGCAGTTGGGAGTGTGGCGGCTGCCCGCTGGTGCTGCTCCCCGCAGCTGTCAGGCAAGGCCACCCCCAGGCTCTCTTCCAGGCTCCACTACAGTGTTTTATAACTGAATGTGAATGCCACTGACTTTCAGACAAGGCAGATTGTAGGAGTGAGGGGAGTGGCCCAAAACTCTATCCTCCAAATGATGTGAAAGTTCTCCTGCTGCAAAGCACAGTTGGCACATGGTAGGAAACTATTCCCCACGCAGTCTGCAAAGCTGGTGCTAACGCACATCCTGGGAGTCCGCATAGGCACACCAGGCTTTGGTAGGACGGGCACCTCTCACCTTTCCATCTCCACTCAAATCTTACACTTAGCAAGACTCCACTAAGATGAGCTCAGCAACATTTCTGAGAAAAGGTGACAGCCTGAAAATAAATATGTGTGCTCCCCCCAAACACCTGGTTAATGTGGTAGCTCATGCCTGTCAACCTAGCATTTGGGGAGGCCAAGGCAGGAGGATTGCTTCAGGCCAGGAGTTTGAGACAAACCTGTCAAATAATAATAATAATAATAATAATAATGATAATAATAATAATAATAAAAGGAAAACCTGTGTTTCATTTAACTTTGTTTAAAAATGATTAAATCACAGCCTCATCACTGTATCAGCAATTGCCTGAAATGGCCAAAACGAGCACTGACAGTTGAATGAGATGAGACGTGGTTCTGGCTCCCAAGCACTCCTCTTGCCAAGGCAGCAGGTGGGGAATCACTCAGACAGACCCGGGTCCGAGTCCTGCCTCTGGTGCTCTCTGGTGAGGGGCCTTGGTAGCCTGAGCCTGCCTCTTGTAAGGCTCTCTTCTTCCACGATGCCCATACCCACGCTCCCTTTCTGCTTTTTGGGGCCCCATGGAAACTCTCCGGACCCTTACATCAGCCTGGGCTTGTCTTCCAAAGTACATATCTGATGAAATGGACTTGGCGTTGCCAAACTTCTTCTGGGCCTCATCTGTGTTTTCAACTGGTTCATAATCCGGCTTGCGGCGAGCAGTAGACCTACAATGAAAACCAGCCAAGGCAGGCTAACGTGAGATGAGGCCGTGTGCTTCTCATTTATACTGTATACATGTGATTTTCCTTCCCTTTTTTTTTTTTTTTTTAACAAGTGCAGTTTTGCTACACAGATGTAGTGTCACTGTGAAGTCTGGGCTTATAGTGTGACCATTGCCCGACCAGTGTACACTTGTGCCCACTGGGTAATTTTTCGCCCCTCACCTCCCCTGACCGCAAGTCTCCAGTGTCTGTGGTTCCTCTCCATGTCCACGTGTGCACATTATTTTGCTCCCACTTATCACTGAGAACATGGGGTGTCAAAAGCTAACAGCAGTGAATTTTATAAAAGGATTTCGACCCACTTTTTAAAAAGTCTAAAAACTCTAATAAAAACGGAATATCCAAACCACACAATATTCAAAGGATTTCCTGTTTAGAATAGGACTGTTATTTCATACTTCAAATCAACTAATAAACACTGACTACACTGTAATACCTGTAGAAAACTGCTCTACATTACATGGGATGTAAAACGCGTAGAGTAGCTGTACATCCCAGTCACCCGGGACACTCGCAGGTTACACCTGTTGTCCCAGCATATTCGTAGTATCCCCTTGTACTCTCAGAAGTTCCCTGGTTATGACAGTAAATTACATGGTCCTTCATTCACAATCGCCAAGACCTGGAGACAGCCTTTCCACAGAGAGCACATAAACCAACTTAGCAATAAAGAGGGGTGAGGGCAGCAGCACAACCAAGGCTCTCCAATGCTCCGCAAAAGTGAAAGCAGTCACCAGAGGGGCCGGCTACTGTCTGAGTCCATTTAATTCTGGGAAAGGCAAAATAGCAGGCCACAAAAGAGACCAGGGGTGGCCAGGGTCTGGGGGAGGGAGGGATGGCACAGGAGACTTCTGTGAGGTGATGGAAATGTTCTGTATCATGGTTTGGGTGCTAGTTACATGACTGTGTGCTCCTGTTAAAACATGCAGAACTATATGAAAAAGAAAAAAATTACTTTGGATTAGTGTCAACATGAAAAAGAAAAAAATTTGCAGAATTATAACCTAAAAAAAGACAAATTTTACTATGCGTAAATAATACCTTAAAATGGGAGAAAGTGACACCTGCCTGGCCTAGGCCACCCATGACCCAGGGGTCAGAGGATACGGGAAGAGACCTCCACATGCACATTTCTTAAAAGGCCCATGGGGGATTCCAGTGTGCACCTTCACTTTAGAATCACTCATTTAAAAGAAAAAGAATATGCTTGAAATAGCACAACAAAACCCTAGTCTTACAAAAGGTTTTCATATTCCGTGTATCAGTAATTTTTTCCTAGAGACGTGTGGCTTCACCACTGGAACCCCAGAGTGTGGCCGTCCGTACCTGTCTGAGTAGCTTGTGTTTTTCAGAACTGCGTCAGTATCTTTGCTGGTCTCTTTCTTCCAGTACGAATCTGAACCGTCATCCCAGCTAGAAAATGAACTGGCCCTTACCTCCAGCGGCTCATCAAAGTACCTGTGTGAGCAAGAGCACCATGGTGACTTTCGGAGGCCCTTCCCCACTGTCACTCGTATTGGGCCACGACCTCTGGAACTAGGCGGGTGACGAGTCTGGCTAGTGACACAGGAGCAGACAGAGGTGTGTCATTTCTAAGGCCTTCCAAATGCCCGTGCCTGGCCCACCCGATCCCCTCTTCCCTTGCTGCATGAAAGAAATCATGTCTTCCAGGTGCCAACTGCAGATGGGTACCTTGGACAATCACCTACACTGTCTGCCAACTTCATAAGAACTGAAGAACTGCCATGTGTTAAGCACTTGGGAGGATCCCAGTGTAATGAACCTCCTCATACATGTGACATCTCCAGTGCCATCCACCCTAGGTCACACACTTCATTTTCTTTGGGTCTAGCTCTGCCTGCTTAGGAAGTCATATTCCCTCCCTGTTAAGCACGCTAGAGGAAAGTGTGTCAGCGGTGTTGATTAATCTCCTCCCGGAGGTGGGCACGGTGCTGTGGATCTCTGACCCCTGGACCATTCTGCAGATGCTTTTAGTCTGGAGCTGCAGGAAGTCTGGTTTGATCTAGAAGCATCTTGGGAGAGGCTGGCCTCATTAGCCCTGCATTGCTGACACTCAACGGTGGCTTTTGGTCCTGTGTGGTTACAGGGACGCTTTTGACCTAGAGTAGCAATGTCGGCCAGAGAATGAGTTGGCCAGAGAATGAGAGCTGAAGTGAACGTGCCATGACAGAATTCACAACAGCTGGGGATGGAAAAGCAGTCTGGCAAGGCAGGCTCCCTTATGAAGGCACATTCCAGGAGGTTCAGAGACAGGCAGATACCAGGGAGGGTCTCAGGAAAGGAAAGGTGACTTGGAAGAGAATACAGAGGTCTTAAAAAATGTCATCCAGGCCTTCCCCAGGGTGCAAGGACAGTAGACACAAGGAAACAGGATGAGCTTCAAGCTGCCATATTACAAGGAGTCCCACAAAGGGGAGGCTGTGACCAAAGAGGAAGGGGAGAGCACAGCAAAGACCCGTGAGCCCAGGCAGGCCAGGGGCCAGGGGAGCTAGGATCCAGGCAGGGAAGTGCTAGGAACAATTATACTCTTTTTTTCTAACAGGAAAAAATAAAACAGCAACAGGGAATAAAACTGCCATATGGAGCAGATGGTGTGATCTTCTATCAATAACAGAGAGAAAGCAGAATTTCTCAGTGTTGCTCCTGCCTTCTTTGGCAAGAGGGGGCATTAAGGGCAAGTCTTGTTGCACTGGCCTCCTCTCTCCCAGGAGGAAAATGCAGCATTTGGAGAGTCTCTGGATTCTGGCGAGAAACCACCCAGCTCTCTCCGCGGCTGATGAGCAGAGCCCTGAACTCCGCTTGGAGGAACAGAGATCCCCATTCAAAGAAGAGAGAGCAGGATGTCACAGGGACTGGAAGTCACATCAAAGGGAGGTTCAGAAGATGTGGATGCATGCTGGCCTGGAAGGTGATCCTCACATGTTTGAAGGACTTACTATAAAGAGCCCAGGGAAAGAATTAAGAGCAATTCAATGAGGAATTTAAAAACTATTTAATAAGCAAGGGGTCAGGCACTCTGCTTGGGGAGACACAGGGCGAGGAGATGCCTTCGATCTCTGGCCTCAAGGGTTCGCAAACTGGTGCAGGGAAGGGAGGCTGCTCCGTGTGCAGAAGCCCAGGGAGCTGTCGTTCCAAGGCAGCGTTTTCCACAGAGCTTCCCAGGGACCAAATGGCTGCCTTGAGGAGAAGGAAGGGTGGACAGCCCTGGAGGGTGCAGAGGTGGTGTGAGTGTTGAACTGGTGCAGGGTGGAGGTTGGAACTTCCAGGCTCTTCACAGTTCTGAGATTCTGGCACTTAAAATTCTACAGATTTAGCATCACTCTAAGAAAATTATCATTTTTTTTTTTGAGACAGAGTCTTACTTTGCCACTCTCGGTAGAGTGCTGTGGTATCACAGCTCACAGGAACCTCAAGTTCTTGGGCTCAAATGATTCTCTTGCCTCAGCCACCCAAGTAGCTGGGACTACAAGGTGCCTACCACAATGCCTGGCTAATTTTAGAGATGAGATCTCCCTCTGGCTCAGGCTGATCTCGAACTCATGAGCTCAGGCAATCCACCCACCTCGGCCTCCCAGAATGCTGGGATTACAGGTGTGAGCTACCATGCCTGGCCCCAGATTGCTTTTGAAAGACTGGGCTACTCAGAAGTCAGAAAAAGAGAGAGCCATATGCTGTTTCCCTAGCCCACATGAGCCTGTGAGGCAGCGGCCCCTGAGTGGGCTAGGTGGGCCCCTCTTCCTGCCTCTCCCTCATGAGGGACTCTGTGCTCATGCACCACGCAGGAGGCGCCCAGCTACTCACTAGGGGCGCAGACACTAGCCAGGCCTCCAGCTGCTCCCTGAATGGCCAATAGCCCTTTCTCAGAAATACACAGTGCCTCCCCATCTCCACTTCTTCACAGGCATTCTAATGTTTTGATTTCTAGACCCTAATTCTCAGCACTTTAATTTTTGCCTTCCCACTCCATCTTCATTCAACCCCGAAAACATTCCTTACATTCCTTTGATAAAAGCACCCTAATATCACGTTAGGTCTGATTTCGTGCTAGAGACAGTTTTCTACTCCAGCCTGATGGTGTAAGGCCGAGCACGTTGCTCTCATCTCATTATCTTATACTCAGTACATAATTGTAGTGTGTATATCCTGAAATAATGGAACTCAGTAACAAACAAAAACCAAGGATATGTTGGATCTTATTATTTCTTTTTGGTTTATAATATATAATTCCTTTATCATTCTGTCAAAGGTAACAATACACAGAACAGAACTTTTCCTTTTTAGAACTAATGTTACTAACCCATATGTCACTTATAAATACTACTACACTCTAGAGCTGATCATCAATTAGTATGTAAGTCCAACAATTTGTTCTTTTAACTGATAAAAAAACCAAAAAGGATAAAAAAAATCTTAAAAAGTTGATCCAAATGTGCCCTCCCTGCTGAGTGAGCTGCACAGACTGACGGAGGGAGGAGATAACTGTACAAGTCGAGTGCTTCAGCTGCGATCTTAATTTTCACCCCTCAAAACACACGATATACAAAGAAGGATCCTTCATAGAAATCAAAAACAGATCCATTTGAGCTCATTTCAAACACAGAAAAAGTATGGCACAGCTTTAAGCCACGATGTGGTGCTCTTTCATGGTATTGAATCTCATGTCACACATGCCAGCACAGAGCTTGTCGCTCACACTTACAGGTGCCCTGCCTTAATTCACTCAGTCCTACTCTAAGCACAATGTGGGAGGTGATTCAATAGTAATCACAAAAAATGAGGCCTGGTTGGCACTATGATACAACTGGAAAAAACAGAGATGCTTCCGCTGGTTCCCAGCCTGGAATATGTAAAGGGACTGGGGTGTAAAAGGGGGTACTGAGATTTGGAGTGCTAAAGATACAGGCGTGACAAGGCTGGCAGGGCCCTCCGCGGTGCCTCTCTGCCAGCGGTCCTGGCCCTGACGTGGTCTCATGCTCCTCGGTCCTGCCAGATCTGCCTCAGTGTCTCATACACGTCCCGGCGGCCCTGCTGCATGTTCTCGGTGTGGACCCTCTTGTTCCCGTCTCTGGCCTGGGACAGCTTGTTGCTCAGTAGCAGCACATGCTCGTTCTTCTCAGCCTTGGTGATGCGCTTCTCCTCCTTCTGATCGCCCAGGATGCCCTTGCTGGATAGCTCCGTGTGGTAGCCCATGGGCTCCGTGCCCTCCTCTTGTAGGCCCTCAGGCACGTGGTAGGTGACAGGCTTGTTCAGGAGAGGTGGAGGTGGTGGGGGCGCCATCATCGCCAGGTGCAGCTCCTCTGTGGTCTTCCCCAGGTCCTCCTGGGCTGCCACTCGTCCACTTTATCCTCCTTGCGCCACCTGCCTCCTCCAGGAGGGGAACCTTGGTGGTATACTCTGCCGGCTCTGCGCCCAGCTGCTCTTGGCTCTTTGTCTGATCCACTGCCTGTCTGTCCAGCTCCTCCTTGGCCCGCAGTGAGGCCCGCAGTCAGCCTCCAGGTGCTTGGCCTCCTCCTGAGCCCGCTTCCTCTCCTTCACCAGCTGCAAGGCTCTCTGGATAGGCTTGGCTCCGAGAGTTCTGCCTCCACCTTCTGGTTTTCTTCTTGTAGACCTGCAGCCCGAGCATTAGCTCCTCCTTCTCATGCACCATCTGTTCTCTCTCTCTCTTTTTTTATTATTAAATCATAGCTGTGTACATACACTGGTTCTTTCTCTCTCTTGACAGTTTCTCTGCTTTTCTTTTGTTTCCAACTGCTGCTGTTCCAGCTTCTTCTGGTGCTTCTCCCTGCGGGCCTGAGCCTTCATCTGCTGCACCTCGAGGGTGTCGGGCTCCCCACTCACAGCTGCAGGATGAGTTTGTTGATCCTTAGGCGCGGGGCATAGAACACAAAGTCAGGTGCCTTCTTGGTGATGTCCTTAATGACAAACTTTTTGTCATTGAAAGGGATGTTCCTGATTTCACTCCAAGGGAAGCCAGTCTTTGAGGTCAACTTACCATCCTTCTCATAAATATTTAGTCCAAGGGCATCAACTCCAAGCCAGAGGTCTGTTCCTTTCTTATTTTTGATCTCAAAATAGTTGATTCCATACATTTCCAGGTCCTGAGCAATCTTGAGATACTCTAGCATAGCATAGTCCTTGAGCATCCCATGGTGCTCCACGTGCCACACCTGGATCTTAGCCTCCCACTGGTTCCTGGTGAGTTTGTGCTGGTCCATAACTCTGGGGGATTAGCTGCTCTGTACTGAGGTACCCAGCCTTGTGCACCTCTTTGGCCTGCACAGCGTAGGACCTCAGGGGCACTGTGGTTTCGGGGAGGAGGAGGGAAGAAAGAGTCAATCTCAACACGGAGAATTCCCTCATTCTCTGGGAAGAAGAAGAGCTTCTTGGTGGTGTCCTGAATGAGCTCCTCAGCCACGTTTTCAGGGTAGAACTTGGCCCGGAACTTGAACTGGAGGGGATTCTCCTTCCTGACCTCCAGGGCAGATATCTTCCTATCAAGTTTCAGCCAGGTAGGAAATCCTTCATTACACACAAACTGGAGGCCAAAGTGCCACAACAGCACTGCTACGGCCCGGCCGAGGGGCAAGTACTCGCAAGCCCTGGGGGGCTGGGGGTGGGCAGCCTGGTAGGGGGTGACACGGCAGGCAGGTGGAGTTGAACTTGCCCATGTACCTGCCGTGCGACCCTCCTCTTCCCACTCTGGCTCTGGGTCCCTCCTGAAGTAAAAGCTGAGCCCAGGTGGGGACAGGCTGCTGCTGGAGAGGCGTGTTGACGGGGGACCGAGGAAACCCAGCAGGAACCAAAGATGCCAAAACCAGTCAACATCTGGGTCGCCACCATGGGTGCAGAGGAGTATGCAATCCAGCCAGATAGAACTGAAAAACAACTTTCTGATCAGGTGGTTAAGACTCCAGCCACCCCCACCAGGCTGCTCGCCAGGGCTCCCAAGCAGCTGCTCCCCTGCCGGGCTGGCCCGGCTGCAGTAATGGTTGTGCCTTGGCCTCTTGATCTTATTTTGAATAGAAACAGAACTCTTTTATAATTCATAAATATTCACGTTCTAATGGGCTAATGAATAATTTGGAAGCAGTAAGAGCTCTTCATAGAACTGATACCCTTGCTTTCAGAGAGTCCATGTTTATTTTACCTCAGTTGCCAAAGGACCTAATGGTGCCCTTGTCCTACTAGTGGTGGTCATCTTACCAGGGAAGGCTGGGAAGGCATTTATGTTCTTACTGGACAACCTGCAGGCCATGATGAACCAGGCTCCAAGGTCTCTCTGCCAAGAGTTCAGAAGTGTGGTCTATGTAAAAAGACCATCTGTTCTGCTCCCAGGCTTCAAACTATAAATAACTGTTTCATAGCAACTTAGGCATTTTGGGCTAACCCTTTAAACCAGTGATTCTCAACCTTCCCAATGCTGTGATGTATTTTCATTGTTACAAAGGGGTTGCGACCCACAGGTTGAGAACTGCTGCTTTAAACTAGACCTCGAAGAAGGAGAAACTTAAAAGATTATTGAAGCCCCTACAAGGCAGAGAAAGCCCCACAGGAGCAGCTGGTGACCTGCAGCCGGTAAGGATCTCTGGAAGTTCCCACTTGGCAGGTGACCCCAGTGGAGCCCCTTCCCCAACCAGCCCGGCTAACAGGCACCAGTACTGATTTAATGGAGTCAGTGTCTCCTCTGCATCAGTCACTAATGAGCAGTGACACAGAGGTGCTGAGGAGGCCACACAGCCAAGTGCAGGACCTGCATTATAAGAGTCCCTCTGACCCAGGCTCAGTTGAGTTTGAAATCCTCCTTTGAAATGATTGGACTTACATAAATTTCCAAATCAAATTACAAATCGAATTTAATCCAGCATGAAATCTATTTAAATACTTTAAAAAGGCATGATTTGGGTGTAACCTCTGAGTAGCGTGAAACCTGGTGCATTAGACAGGTTATAAGAGACAGGCAGATCTAAAACCACCCACATCTCTGAAAGTCCTGATATGGAAGACCCCTGAGCTAATGTTTTTTTTTGTAAAATACTTGGAAACAATTTGGAGCTATGCTTAGAGAAATTTTTTTGTTTTGTTTTTTTTAGAGACAGAGTCTCATTTTGTTGCCCTCGGTAGAGTGCTATAGTGTCACACCTCACAGCAACCTCCAGCTCTTGGGCTTAGGCGATTCTTTCTTTCTTTCTTTTTTTTTTTTTGAGACAGAGCCTCAAGCTGTCACCCTGGGTAGAGTGCCAGGGCATTATAGCTCACAGCAACCTCCAACACCTAGGCTCAAGCAATTCTCCTGCCTCAGCCTCCCGAGTAGCTGGGACTATAGGTGCCCGCCACAATGCCCGGCTATTTTTTGGTTGCAGCCGTCATTGTTGTTTGGTGGGCCTGGGCTGGATTGGAACCCGCCAACTCAGCTGTATGTGGCAGGCACCTTAGCTGCTTGAGCCATAGGCGCCAAGCCCTTAGGCAATTCTTTTGCCTCCACCTCCCAAGTAGCTGGGACTGCAGGTGCCAGCCACAACACCTGGCTATTTTTTTGGTTGTTGCAGTTTGGCCGGGGCTGGGTTTGAACCCGCTACCCTCAGTATATGAGGCCGGTGCCCTCCTCACTGGGCCACAGGTGCTGCCCATGCTTAGAGAAATTTTTAAGGATAGTACTCTTTATACAATCCCTATCTGTCTGTATTAATAGGAAAATATATAATTTCACAATTAGATTCTAATTACTATATTTACATTTATACCTGTTCTCTATATGAAATATATCAAAGACCTGTTATACGTATGAAAACCCTCCAACCCCTTACAGCTGCCAGACAACTCTAATGCTCTCCAAGATGTCAGTGATGGAACCTCCTGGTAAGCACCGTCCATGACTGAGTCATGAACTCCAAACCTGATGTGATCATCATTGTGACTGTGTCAAATGTCTCTTGAACTGAGTTTCTACAATAGCAGCTAAATATAATAATAATAAGAGCCAAGTACTATTCTAAATGCTCCAAGAAATTTGCTGTACCTCATTTACCCTGATTTACAAATGAAGAAGCTGTAGCACAGAGAGGTTAAGTAACTTGGCCCAGGTCACACAGCCACTGTGGAGAGACACGACTCAAATGCAGGCCGTCTGGCCCCTTGGCTCATACTCTTCCTCCTCTGTACTCCATCCGTGCCCACCTCCATTAAAATCCCTGGTTCACTTAGTGATTTTTTAGCAGACCTCATGGCGGAACTTCACAAAGTGAGTGGATTCAAGTTTAAACTTGGCTGCTTGAATCTGAGCCAATCTCAGCACTGGCTTTACCCCCACAGTTACGTATCTTGTCTCTCCCTGAAGAAGAGGGACCCAGGCTTTCTTCTTAGACCCCCCCTCAAACTGCAATCGTGTTTCTCCACCCACGATAATAGACCTGGCTTAATACCCCACTCTGATAGTTGGAACCTCCTGCAGCTGGTGCTCTGAAACAAATCTACTGAAGCCTAAGCCCCAACTGTGAAATATTTCCTCTGCTGGACTAAACAACTTAGTCTACACCTGGAGGACTGAGTCTTCAGATTTCTCTAATTTCATATTTTAGATAAACTCATCTCTCCTGCCTTTAATTTTGACTTGCTGATTTTATTAGCAAACTTTTTTTTTTTTTTTTTTGAGACAGGGACTTACTATGTCGCCCTTGGTAGAGTACCGTAGTGTCAAAGCTCACAGCAACCTCAAACTCTTTGGCTTAAGTGATTCTCTTGCCTCAGCCTCCCGAGTAGCTGGGACTACAGGTGCCCACCAC
>CAUYPK010015736.1:0-19663 GCA_963574355.1 Loris lydekkerianus | reverse complement strand
CTGGAAAACACTAGGGATTCTACTACAAAACTTTTAGAAGTGATCAAGGAATACAGCAATGTCTCAGGCTACAAAATCAACACCCATAAATCGGTAGCCTTTATATATACCAACAATAGCCAACCCGAAAAAACAGTCAAGGACTCTAATCCTTTCACAGTAGTGCCAAAGAAGATGAAATATTTGGGAGTTTATCTAACAAAGGATGTGAAAGATCTCTACAAAGAGAACTATGAAACTTTAAGAAAAGAAATAGCTGAAGATGTTAACAAATGGAAAAACATACCATGCTCATGGCTGGGTAGAATCAACATTGTTAAAATGTCCATACTGCCCAAAGCAATATATAATTTTAATGCAATACCTATTAAAGCTCCATTGTCATACTTTAAAGATCTTGAAAAAATAATACTTAGGTTTATATGGAATCAGAAAAAAACTCTAATAGCCAAAACATTACTCAGCAATAAAAACAAAGCAGGAGGAATCACGCTACCAGACCTGAGACTCTATTATAAATCAACAGTGATCAAAACAGCATGGTACTGGCACAAAAGCAGAGAAGTAGATGTCTGGAACAGAATAGAGAACCAAGAGATGGATCCAGCTACTTACCGTTGTTTGATCTTTGACAAGCCAATTAAAAACGTTCAGTGGGGAAAAGATTCCCATTTAACAAATGGGGCTGCAAGAACTGGCTGGTGATCTGGAAAAGACTGAAACTGGACTCACACCTTTCACCATTAACAAAGATAGACTCCCACTGGATAAAAAAATGTAAACTTAAGACATGAAACTATAAAAATTGTTAAAGAAAGTACAGGGAAAACTCTTGAAGGAATCTGCCTGGGTGAATATTTTATGAGGAGGACTCCCCAGGCAATTGAAGCAGTATCAAAAATACTTTACTGGGACCTGATCAAACTAAAAAGCTTCTGCACAGCCAAGAACATAGTGAGTAAAGCAAGCAGACAGCCCTCAGAATGGGAGAAAATATTTTCAGGTTGTACCTCCGATAAAGGTTTAATAACCAGAATCCACAGAGAACTCAAATGTATTAGCAAGAAAAGAACAAGTGATCCCATCTCAGGGTGGGCAAAGGACTTGAAGAGAAACTTCTCTAAAGAAGACAGACCCATGATCTACAAACACATGAAGAAAAGCACATCATCCTTAATCATCAGAGAAATGCAAATCATAACTACTTTGAG
The DNA here is from genome assembly GCA_963574355.1 of Loris lydekkerianus. NCBI lineage: Eukaryota > Metazoa > Chordata > Mammalia > Primates > Lorisidae > Loris > Loris lydekkerianus. The sequence goes on along the minus strand of CAUYPK010015736.1, from coordinate 18,452 downwards.
ATATCACCTAACCCCAGTAAGAGTAGCCCGCATAACAAAATCCCCCAACCAGAGATGTTGGCGTGGATGTGGAGAAAAGGGCACACTTCTACACTGCTGGTGGGAATGTACACTAATATGTTCCTTTTGGAAGGATGTTTGGAGAATACTTAGATACCTAAAAATAGACCTGCCATTCGATCCTGTAATTCCATTGCTAGGTATATACCCAGAAGACCAAAAGTCACAATCTAACAAAGACATCTGTACCAGAATGTTTATTACAGCCCAATTCATAATTGCTAAGTCATGGAAGAAGCCCAAGCCCATCAACCCACGAATGAACTAGTACCACAATTTACCTTGGAATATTATGCAGCCTTAAAGAAAGATGGAGATTTTACCTCTTTCATGTTTACATGGATTGAGCTGGAACATATTCTTCTTAGCAAAGTATCTCAAGAATGGAAGAAAAAGTATCCAATGTACTCACACCTTCTATGAAGCTAATTCATAGCTTTCATAAGAAGGCTATAACCCAACTATAGCACAAGAATTTGGAGAAAGGGCCAAGGGAGGCGAAAGGAGGGGGGAGATTAGGGTGGAGAGAGGCTAATGGGTGGGGCCACACCTACAGTGCATCTTAGAATGGGTGCAGGCAAAATCTACTAAATGCAGAATACAAATGTCTACATACAATAACTAATAAAATGCCATGAAGGCTATGTTGAACAGTTTGCTGAGACTATTTCAGATTGTATATGAAACCAGCACATTGTACCCCTTGATTGCACTAATGTACACAACTATGATTTAACAATAATCATAAATAAATAAATAAAAAGAAAAAGCGTGCTTTCCTTAGAGGCTGCCAGAACAAAATGGCACTGCGTGGCTAAACAGCAGACTTTTACTTTCTCACAGTCGGAGGCTGGAACTCCATGATCAAGGTCTTGGCAAGTTCAGTTGATGGCGAGGGCTCCCTTCTGGCCTTGCCGATGCCTCCTTCTCTCTGTGTGCTCTCATCTTTCCTCTGTGCCTGTGTGAAGGGAGCCCTTGTTCTGAGTCTCATCCTTTGCTAATAAGGGCTATGGCTCTATTGACTAGGGCCCTACCCTGATGACCTCATTTAATTATAACTTCTCCCTGAAGGCCTTATCTTCAAATACTGCAACCTGGGGGTCTAGGGATCCAACGTAAGAACTGAGGGTGGGGAAGGAGATACCATTCAGTCCGTAACAACAAGGCAGGAGGAAACAGTGTTTAATCCCAGAGTGGTACTCTGCTGGGGACTGTACTCACTTGGGTCAGAGCTTGATGCCAGTAATGAACCAAAGTTTGAGGGTAATTCACTAAAACCTAGTGTGGCCCTCTCATGACATCCTGTTCTTTACCTGCATCTTGAGCTGCGGCTGCTGCCTCTGGAATTGTGCACAAGTTTATATTGCTGAAGGGAGGTGTCCTGTAAGTAAATGTCATCAGTCACATATGTCACAGGGGATAAAAATTGGGAACCATTGGTTTCAGGGGTTCCAAGTGCTGTGAGCATCATGACTGGAACAGGTGTAAAGCCAAGATAGCAGCGAGGCACAGGAATAAATGCCTGCTTGCATGTATGTTGAGTCAGCTGCTTGGATTCTGTTAATTTTCAGTGGTGTATTTCTCACAGGATGCTAATTGTCGTTATTATTCTTGTCAATGTTTTCTTGGCTAAGGAAACAAGAAGGAAGTAAATTCTGAAATTGGACGCAGGATTGGTAAAAGTACTAAGCACATTGGCAGGTGCACTGATGGGACTTTCCAAGAGATCTTTCTACACATGTTCCCTTGCCAAACCAGCCCTTTGAATAGGAGTATCCTGAGGGAATGTTTCCCAGATCCCCAGGGAGCTGCCCCGGTACATTCTAATATAGATTCTTCCCTTTAAAACAGTTGTTTTGAATCAGAAATAGCCTAACATGCCAACATGATACTAATGCCTTTGATTTCTCTGTATTTCTGTCACTATTTTATTTCCAGAATTATAATTCAAATCTTTTACTTGTTTACTTTTCCACTGCAAGTGACTGGTATTGTATGCTGGCCAAATCACTTTTGGTTTAAGTTTTACAATGACTAACTTTTTAGCTTTTAAGAGCTTTCCTCTTATTGCAGAAAAATCTGTGGCGTGAAAGACATGAAAGCTCAGGCTCCCGTTGGGAAACACGGGGCAGGAATCTTCACCTCTTGAAATCATGTATACTGGATAAATAATTATCCATCTTCTCATTGAACTCATACATGTGTTTATTGGTAAAGGAATAATCACTGTACCTGTAGATAGCCCGCTGTCATCCATTGTCCTGGCCACCACTCATTCCTATAAGGGGAAAGGCCATAGAGGTCCTCAAGTTTTTTGTAGTGTAGCTGTAAAGTATCAGCTCTTATTTTTATTTTTGAGCCATTGAAGACTAATTTTTAAAAAAAGTACAATAGTAATGAATTGCTAAAAAAAAAAGACATAGAAATGATAAAGCCAAACTTTGCATTATTAGGTTCAACATACATAAAATTTTATTTCAGTAAGTATAATTATAATAAATATAACATAATTGCTCTGGAAGTTTCTGAGTACACATCTTGGTTGCCATTTGGTAGCAGTTCCTGAGCCAGCACCAGCCACAGACCATACTCTGAGCAGCCCTGGAGGAGAGACCCTCCCTAGACAACCCATCACAGCAGGTGGAAACTGTACTCCAACCAAAACTCATGGTGCTGTCCTTGGCCAATGTGGCTTTCTCTGGTTGGCCATAAGTTGGACGTGAGGGCAAAACTTAAAGATGTTGTCTGTTATTAATCAAGTCCTGGCATTTGGGATCAATGGTTTGCCCAGGGTCTTATTTGGCTTTCTGGTCTGGTTTTGAGAGATAGCAGGTTGGCTTCCTAGGTGGTGGCCACAGGGTGTGGGTCAGAATTCTCTTTTCATATATGGCTCAGCTGTTTTCTGTTTGTGTGTTCAGTCTCTCTAAGAAATGAGGGTGAGGGCAGAGTTGACCTTAGACTACCCCTTGCCCCAGTCTTTTTACTTGGAGCTCACACCCACATTGCTGTGCGCTGAAGAACAAAGAAAATGTGTTATTCACTAGTAATGTTCTCAGAAATGATGATTACAACCCTGAACCATGCGTCTGTACCACTAAAACGAAACTCATGAGACTGGGTAATTTGCAAACAACAGAAATTTAGTTTCTTGCCATTCTGGAGACTGAAAGGCCAGTTTAGCGTCAGGGAAGGCTATGTTCAAGATGGCATCTGCTGCCACTTCATGTGGAGGGAGGAACACTGTGTCCTCACATCCAGGAGGGTGGAAGGGCAAACTGATACAGTGGAAAGCTTCGTTTATGAGGGCCTTGATCCTGTTTAGGGCAGGGAAGAGCCCTCATGACCTAATCCTACAGGCACCACCTACTAATACCACCACAGTGGGCTTCAGTTTCAACACGTGAATTCTGGGGGTTGTCCAGACTATAACACCATGATTTATTGTATTCCCCCCTGTCTGCTTCATTGAAAATGACCCAATAAAGCTCAATATAGAGGCAGCACAGATGAGAGTGGACATGCAACACAGATTCAAGGGACAGAGGAGCCAGCCAGCTTCTGTGACCCCCCTCTGGTCAGATGAAGCTATTTGGATGAAGGTTCTAAGAAGATAGATGTTGAAGGAGCTCAGGAAATTTCACCCCAAAATGTGACTCCTTGGTATAGAGTGTTTTGAATCGAAGGGGCTTTTCCTCTTTCTTTGTACAATACCAGGCCCATCAAAAAGAATAATCAACCCCCTCAGGAAAGAACATCAAGAATTCAACCAGACCTTGCCCAAATCATTTCAAATATAATACCTGTCTCTGGTTAATGTAATTTACAAAGAGAATCATTTACAAATCAATCAATTTCCCCCCACCCATTTATTCTCCTGAGTATCTATTCATCCTCCCCGGTAACCATTTATTGCTCCTAAACAGAACTAGGTATATTCCTCATCCCCTCCCCTAAAATGAGGATATACAAATTTCTGGACCTCATTGAGATACTGGATAATTGCTCTGTAAGTCTCCCCATGGCATGGTCAAATTAAACCTTTTTCTTAATGATATATGTTATTGTGGCTTGAACTTTAGAAAGCCTTCTGGGGCAAAGGAAAGTTTCCCTCATTTCCACAGTATCTATTTCTAAAACCACAACTGAGACGGAGAGCCATAGTATTTGAGTGTTCAAGTGTGGCGGTGGTGGGGTGGGGTGGAAGTCATCAGGCATCAGGTCTGGAAGTGCTGGGAACTGAGGCTGCAGGCAGAGGCAGCAAGGCTGGCAGGAGTCTCTGATCTGCAGCCCTGATGCTCTTGAGAGACAGGTGGTTCTGCAGTGTGGGTCTACCTCTACTTTCTCCTCCCATGCAGGAGGAAAAAAAAAAAAAAGAACCAGGTTGCCTTTTTGACCTACGCCATCTAGGAAGTAATCACCAGGGTTTTAGGAAGTCACCATGGTTGCTATGGACTCCCATCTCTCTTCCCACAAGTGAAGAGTACATTTTGCGAAGGCAAAGCAGCATGGGAAGGCCAGCACAGGCAGAAGGGACACAGCGAAGTTGCTAATTGTCCCCCAGGCAGAAGAAGAACAAGGACAAGTGGTTTGAGGAAAAGGAAAGGGAAGTTTATTAATTTGCTGGCCAATCAGGAGAATGTCAGACTCTCCTCTTAAGGTACCATGATCCTCCTGGAAACAGAAATACAGAGCTGGTAAAGGGGGTTTCATCTTTGGGCTATTGCTGTTCAGCTATTTTATCTTGGGTGAACACAATCTACTGACCTTGCTCCTGACAATTCTGTTGACCCATCTCCTGTGTTTAAAATACAAAGGACAAAAACATTTTTCTGCCCCTTTGATTACTAGCCTCAGACAAAAATGCAGGTATTAATTTTTTAATGATGAGGTATTTAATTTTTTAATGATGAGGGTTTTTTTTATTTCCTTGCTTATTTTTAACTTTTCTTTTTTTCTTTCTTCTTTCTTTCTTTCTTTCTTTCTTTCTTTCTTTCTTCTTCTTCTTTTTTTTTTTTTTGAAACAAAGTCCCACCCTATACCCTGAGCAGAGTGCTATGGTATCATAGCTCACCACAACCTCAGACTCAGGCTGTGGGCATCCTGGTGCCTCAGCCTCCGGAGGCTGCTGGGATTACAGGTGTTCACTGTGGCACCCAGCTGGGTTTTTCATTTTTTTAGGAGTCAGGGTCTAACTCTTACTTAGGCAAGTCTCAACTCCCGAGCTCAAGCAATTCTCCCTCTTCAGCCTCCCACAGTGCTGGGATTATAGGCGTGAGCCACCGTGCTGGGCAATGGTGAAGGGTGTTAAAGAGATAACTTGTAATACATCTTGCCCCTTGTCAGGCCCTTCCCTCAGTTACAAAGGTGGGGAAGGGCACTGTCTGGATTTCAGGGAACACTAAGTTGTTCCATGTGACTGCATCCTGGAGTCTGTGAGGACAAATGGACATCACGGAGGCAATGTCAAAGGACACACAAACTTGTGCCATAAAAGGCATGTCTGAAAACACTGGCTGAGTTGCAGTACTCCAGGAAGGAGTCTCGCCTTTATATGTCTCTGAAATACTAACTTCACTGCCAGTTCCTGGAGTGTGAGAGAGACTCAAGTGGCCTGCACCTAAGGGGGCTGTGGTAAAGCCCCCAGAACGTCCTATTGTTAATCGGTTCACACATCTGTGAAATGTGCAGGAAGGAAATCATGATGTACAATGAGAAGGGGGTGAGGTCGGTGTTGGTTTCCATACAGAAGCAGATGGGGCCAGAAACAAGCTTTACATGAAGTCAGCTCCGGTCCTTTAAACAGAAAAGGGGATTTCATTACTCAACTGGTCAGCTGGTGTGGGGCAGAATATGTAACCTACTGAAGAAACAAAAGCCCTTGTAAATACGCTCAGAGCCAACACTTATGTTTAATTCAGATCAATTTCTTTATTTCTCTAAAAGGGCTTTTTAAGACCTTCAAGATTGTAATTTAATAAAATGAAGTGTAATTGTGCTACGTGCAGAGAAACGCAACACAATCTCATTGACAGAGGACTTTCCAAGTGCAGCCTTTTCTTTAATTCAGTCTTGCCGAGAGCAGGGACTTAGGAATCGTGATTACCTGGGACCCCTCCCCATTCCTCACTTTGGGAGCTGGTCAAGTTAATGGAAGCTCCCATTCCCTCCCCACATCATACAAGAAAGATGTTAATAGGACCCCTCCTGATGGACTCTTCTGAGGTCACACAAGGTAGTGTGCATTAAGTGCCCAAGCGCCCCCCACGTTGGACCTGGTATTATTATTAAGAACAAACTGCCAAGTAGGGCTTACTCTGTTTTTAAGATTTGTTGATGGCTTCTTAGTTCTGAGGCCAGGTTTTTAGTTCCTTGCTAATATTCCCTTTACCATTTATAAAAGAGGTGTGTCTGAATCTCGCTGCATCATTATGAAAACATGGCTCACAGCAGAGTCATGTGGGCGGCAGCCAGACACTGTGTCTTTGTTTGGTCATTTAGTGATGCAACCCTTGAAAAATCCTCTCTCAGATAATTCTGTTGGGAACAGTCTCCAAGCCATTAAAATGTTATTCTTCCAAGTCCTCCTGTGTCGGCAACCGGGGAATGGAGACAAAATACAGTGTCATCGGGCTTTGCTTAAAATGAATTGAACCTTCCCTGGCAGCACATGGAGTGTGAAATTGATAATGAAGTCCCTGAAATCAGAGCTGTGACTGGTTGACGATGTGTGTCATGGAAGCAGGTAGAGAGATATCTCTTTAGCATGGTTTTCATGGATTTGGAAGTGGAGGTAATTTCAACAGGGGGCTAGAGGAGAAGCTTACACTGCAGGGACCTGGGGGAAAAGATTTTCTAAGCAATTTAGTGACTACTGATATTCATATTTCAGAAGAAACATTTAGCTAAGAGAGTGAAGTATTTTGGAAAGAATCATTTACACAGAGGTAATTGGAAATTAATTACAAATAATCTTTATCTATTTAAAGCAGTTCTGCTAGGGAGAAAACCTGGGGGAAATTGCATGAGATTATTCTATGCACAGACTAGAATTCTGGAGCTTGAAGAACAAATTAATCCATCCTCCTAATTTTGCAGATGAGAGGAGGCAGGAAATGACACCTTCCTCAAATCATGGCAGTAGGGATGACAGAGAGGAACAGCCAACAGGCTTCTCTCTGGACCCAACTCAGTGGATTGGAAGAAGTTTCATGGACCACTGTTTGAAGGACCCTGAGAGGAACATGGACATGCTGACAGAAGGGCCAGCACAGGGGGCCATTCTTGGGTTACTGTCTAGATTACCTGTGTTAACCAATCGTCATTCCCTGTACACCAACTATATGCTTTATCTGTGGTTTTTGTTTTCAACCAGGCATACTACCCCTGAAGGTCTGAAATTGTAGTCTAGCACAATCATGGCATATCTGCTGAAAGCTTCCAGTTTACTTTGTGGTAGATAATTTATAAGATCCATTTTTTTTTAATGAAAACAAGTGGACTAGAAAGCCAAATTTATATGAATTCTTGTAATAAAACAAGAGAGTTAAGGACATGTTATAGTTATACCCTGTTTCCCCCAAAATAAGACATCCTCTGAAAATAAGACCTACTTACAGGAAAGATAAGACGTCCCCTAAAAATAAGACCTAGTGCATCTTTGGGAGCAAAACTTAATATAAGACACTGTCTTATTTTCAGGAAAACAGGGTAGTTTTAGATTCTGCCTCTGGGTTTCCCTGCATGATATCCTCAGAGATACACTGGTGACAAACTTAGAGAAGTGGATCCAGAGCAAGTCACTGAGTTCAGCAATTTTCACTGCAGTTGACCTTCCTAGGAGACGGCAGTCACTGGGGAGGGCCTGTTCAAACCAGAAACCCTGCTGCCTGCTGAGTCAGAGTCCAGAGCATGGGAAGATGGAGGCTTGAATTTATTTATTTATTTTTATCTCATACTAATGTAAGAGTACAAATGATTACCATGTTTGTATTTGCTAAGTAAAGTCCAAGTTGTAGTTGAGCCCTTCACCCAGAAGGTGCGCCACGTACCCCTACATTGTGCCCAATCCCCCTCCCCCATCCTCCTTCCCTCCTCACTTAAATTTTGTGTGTTTAAATTTTGTGTTTTTTAAATTGTGTTTTTCTCTATTGTGGGCATGTAGTTGTTCATCTGCTGGTTTCCTATTAGTTTTAAGTACATTGGGTACTTCCTTCTCCATTCTTGTGATACTTTACTAAAAAGAATGTCCTTTAACTCTATCCAGGTAAATACACAACATGTAAAGTCTACATTTTCTATGGCTAAATAGTATTCCACAGTATACATATACCACAGTTTAATCCACTCATGAGTTGATGGGCACTTAGATTGGTTCCACATCTTGACAAGTGTGAATTGAACTGCGATGAACATTCTAGTGCAAATGTCCTTATGGAAAAATGATTTTTTTTTATTCTGGGTAGATGCCTAGTAATGGGATTGCAAGATCAAATGGAAGGTCTACTTTCAGTTCTTTGAAGATTCTCATACTTCTTTCCATAGGGGCTGTATTAGTTTGCAGTCCCACCAGCAGTATAAAAATGTTCCCTTCTCTCTACATCTGCACCAGCATCTTAGGGACTTTGTGAACTATGAAACTCTGAGAAAAGAAGAGGCTTGAAGCTAAAGTCAAGGGCAGTGGAACAAGATGGAAGGAAAGGGTGATGAGCTTGGCCTTTGTGGAGCAGCTACAGGAGAAACTGAGGAAATTCCACATAGTTGACTTTGGGGGGGTCCCTGAAGTCCCAAGAATATAGGGTTTGTTATGCTGGTAAACGAAGAAGACAGAACTAAGGGTAATGTTTAAGTAAAATATTTTAAATGTCATATGAGATATCGAATGCCTACCTGAGCCCAACATGTTCTATGTTTTCTTGCCTCTCCCCTTTATCTGGTGTGAACAGGTAGGTTTCATGCCTGTGGATACAGCTGGTTGAGACCTACCCTATCGCTATGACACCTAGAAGGGCAGCCACAAAGCTCCAGATCCTTGCACTGTGCTGGAGACAGAGGTGGCCACTCCTACGAAAAGACTCTCTTATTGGTGGAGCTGAGATGTGGGCAACTGGTTCCAAAGCTTAAGCTCTTCCCAATACCTATATGTCTCCACAATGAGGTGTGTGGGGCAGGAAATGCTCAGCAGAGAACATAAGTTCGCTCGGGTAAGTAGCCAAAGAGATGGGTGGATACCTGTGGGGAGGATGTGGGTAGAAGAGATTGTACTGCTTGCGAAGGTTAATTTAGACAAGTGGTTCTCAGTCTTAACTGAGCATTAAGATTGCCCTGGCAGCTTGGAAAGAGTTCATATGCACCCCAGGTCCTTGCCTCAGAAATTCTGATGGGATTGGGCCACATAGGCGCCCATTGTCAGCCTTTTAGAAAAGACTCAGAGATGATTCGAATGTGCCAGGTGGACTGAAAACCTCTGACTTAGGGACTCTGCTTCCAAGTCAAGGCAGAAGGCGGCTACTGAGACAGCTGCCCTCTCTTCCCAGGGTGAGGAGGTAGTAATTTTGGGAAATGTTGAAACCTGGGAGACAGACTAGGGAAAGACACAGAACAGGGGATGTGGGAGGCTGGGACTTGGGCCGCAGTGCACATATCAGGATGTGACCACCCACCCAGCAAGGAGTGGGCTGGCTGCCCATGGGTTGGGCCACCATGAGGGGTAGGGAACAGGGGCTAGAGGGGCACCTCCTCCTACAGGCCCAGCAGTGCTTGGAAAGAAGCTTCATTTACAGTGACTCAGAGAACCACCCATGAATCTGGGGATGACAGTGACGTGATGTTTGTGATGTCAAGGGAGGAAAGACCAGAATTTGTCCAGAACAATTTGACCTAAGGTGTCAGTTAAGTTTCCCTCAGGGAAAGAGATCTGATACAATAGACAGATGGGTGGGTGACAGATCATAGCTGGAGGATACATAGAAAATAGATGTGGATGAATGACAGATATGCTGCAGGTGAGTAGAGACAGATGACAGGCAGACCACTGATAGATTCATCCTATGGCTTTTGTAATTATTGGGGCTGGTTAGGCAAGTTTACACGTGAACTTCTGACATCTGTAGGGCAAGTCTTCAGGAAGGGTGCTTTTTGGAAGGTCTCAGGCCAGAGGGGAGGCTGCTATCCACAGAAGGGGTTTCTTCTTCTTCAGGGAAGCCTCAGTTCTGTGCACAAAGCTGTTCAACTGATTAGGTACAGCCCACCCAGTTTCTGTAGGGCAATTTCCTTCACATAAGGTCAATAGATTATACCTGCTAATCACATTTTAAAACTCCACTAGAACCTCTCTAAGTTGACCACTCAAGGGACTGTAACAAATTGGTCACCATAAGGTACTAGGCCTGATATGTGCAGCTGGTGCATGTCCAGTCCATAAAAATCAGGTCAACTCACACAGGTGGTCAGCCATGGTGCTACTGCACCTGCATGGCAACACCTAGATGAGTGTTTGTTTAAATGAGTGGGTACTCGAGCCTGGAGAAGTTCATATATAAAACCTACCTCACGCTTGGATCAACAAGCGAGTTCATCAACCCTGAAACATAACCTTCCTACTTCAAACTTCCCATCCACATCAGTTTCTTGGACTTTTTTCTTCTCCTGTTCCCTCAGAAACTATAATTTTCAAGCAGTCAACAATTCCTGTGGATTTTTCTGAGAATCATCACTCGTGCTCAGGCTTTCTCCAAACCCGTGCTAGCCAGCCCATGCAGACACGCAAACCTTTGCACCATGATCCTGCCAAGTCCTGACTGGAGCCTCTCTCTAGTCTCACTACCTTCAACCACAGAATAATGAAACACCTTTTTCCTGTATTTGTTTCCTGTGTTAAAAAAAAAAAAAAAAAAAAAAAACTGTCCAGTCTAACTTGCTCACCCCAGCGTCTTAGTTTTTCATTGTTCTGAATGTGACAAGTTCTCCTCCTCAGCAGTCCCCTCTCAGCACGCAGGTCTCACAGCTGGCTCGGCTCTTACTCTGACTTCTGTCGGTATCTGGGCTGGGATTTGCTCAGCACTTGGGTTTGCGGTCCTGTGCGGAGTGCTGAGGAGTTACCCACAGGATGAGTGCCTCACAGTAAAGTGATACTCAGACATCAAATGTGAGTATCCTGTGAAGAGTGCTGATGGGAAGTAGGGAAAGACTGATGAGGTTTTCTGTTAGGTTGAACCTTATGAAATTGTTAATTTGGGGGAGTCAAAAAATAGGTGCCCATAAGAAATTTCATGTGGCATGTGTGAGTTCAGAGCTAGAGGTGACTGGGGGTGGGAGTGGAGGTGCCTGGGGGCTGGGGCGGGTGCCTGGAGAGTGGAGGGGAGGTGACTGGGGGCTGGGAGGGGAGGTGCTGTCCCATTGCTTTACTCTCCTTCAGCTGGCTCCAGGTGGAAGTGACCACATTGGCTGACAGTGGCGTTGCAGGCAAGTTGGCAACTGGAAATCTCAGCAGAGTGCTGGTGCTGATGGTGGTGTGAGGATAGGGGGGAAAGCCACCTGGATCCTTATAAGAACGGAATTGGCAGTGTGAGGAAAAAGTGTGCTGTGTGTGGATATTTTTTTTCCTTGGGGGCTGGGGGCTTTAGATCATTCTATCCACCTGTTTACTTATTTATGCTATCAATAACAATTTGTACAATAATAAACATCCTATTAGCTAAATATTTGTCCATATTCACAATTATTTCTTTATTATGAAAGCCTAGAAATGGGATTACTTGGTCCAGTCATGTGAATCCTGGCATAGCTGTTTGTGGTTCTTTGCTGCCCTCCAGCATGACCTGGGACATACCCTTTCCTGCTAGCTGTGAGTGAGAGGGCTGGTTCCTCATTCAGTTGTCAATAGTATGAGCATTTTGTTAATGTACTAAGCAAGTCATAGTTTATTACTTTTTATATGATTTCTTAAATTACTAATATTGCTGACTATCCTGTTCTCTTCAATAAAAGCAGTTTATGTAATACAAAAATGGAATTCCACGTTTATACTTTTTGAAACCCCAAATCAGACCAGGTTCAGAAACTAAGATTGCTACCATTAATATCCTAAGGTTGAAATCATATGTAATGTTGATGCCAGATGACTTGTTAAATTCTAGGTATTTTCACCAACTCTTTGCATTTTTGTTTTCATTGTTTAGAAAGCTTGCCAGGAAGTTAGGATTCATCAACAAATGTCTGAGAAGTGCTTTAGCATCCTTGTGAAAGTTTACAAGTTTACATCATTTTATCAGAACATGGCTGATGTTAAAACTATATAAAACTATACAGAGGGAGAGAAGATGAAAGAGAGAAAGGAAGGGGAGGAAGGAGGGAGAGAAGCAGAGTGAGCAATGGAGGCCCTGAGAAACAGAGCATTTCCTTAGACACAGAAAAGCAAATCAAATCAAAGGGCCCTTTGACAGGTGATGCTTACATAACAGTATTACTGCTACATAGATTCCTGGTTTGGTTTTTGAGGATGAATATTCATTATTCCATGAATTCTATCCATCTGCACTGGCTTTTAAACTACATCAGATGGGTCTGTAATGGCCCAGATATGAAAGCGAGAACACAATGGAGACAATTGAGCACTCTTCACTTAGAGTGTTTTTCCCCCACAAGGGATTTGGTTATGTGAATTCCAACTTTCAAAAAGAATATTCTGTCTGTTGATACAGAGGTACAAACAGAGAACATGGAAACTTCAGTCTGCAGGAACTGATGAAGAGAGTTGACAGAATCCGGGTGACTCCTTTGCCAAATTATAAAAATATTTGCATAAAGTCATCTGAATTCTACACTTTTCTCTTAAGAAATAATGGATATGGTGTACGAGGTTAGGCTAGAATAGGTGAAAAACCTCTGGGGCCCTCTTGCTTATGTTTTGGAACTCACAGTGTGAAAGATTTTATCATGTGGAAAGTCAGGGGAATTATTGCTTTGTTTTATTGAAAATGTGACATTTTCCTAACCAGAAATGGTAAGTGATTTCATTGTCCTAGTTAGGAACTGATTTCTTAGTTCCCAAAGTGGAATTTCTGAGGATGGTGGTGCTTACAAGAAACAGAATCGTGGAGATGGCTGAAATAGAAGCAAGGTTTCAATGTGTCCTCCATCTTCCTGAGAATGAGGAGGGTCTCTAAGAGAGGAGAATTAGCAGTAGCAGCATTGACCAGATAGGCTACACATCCCAAAGAGATAGGGGTTCTTCTTTTCTGGTCTGGGAGGAATTACCATAGTATTGGTAATCTTCAGGGACATACCTTGTTGCCTCAGGGTATCACAGGAAGATAAGATTATCAAACCCTGACTCCTATCTAGAATAGGTCAGCACCCACGGGGTTGGGACATTTGCCTGGCATCTTTCACATTTTAGAGCTAGGATGTCTGTGAAAACCAAGGTATAGTGGCTGCCTAAACTATTCTCACCACACATCCTCCAAAAACAATACAAATCCACAAGAAAAAATGCACAAATTTCAAATGTCACACACTTCTCAACATAACACATAACAGGAAGGCAAGAAAACACTAACTTCATATTGCTTAAATACTAAACATAAGCACCCGTTTCAACTGGGGTTATTTCCTTGAGTCTGCATCCTGGGAGCTTACAGAACAAGATAGGGTCTCAAGGGCTGAGCATGATGGCTCATGCCTGTAATCTTTGCACTATGGGAGGCTGAGGTGGGTGGAGCCTGTGCAAGAAAAGTGAGATCCCCTCTCTAAAAATAGCCAAGCACTGTGGCGGGTGCCTGTGGTCACAGTTACTCAGGAGCCTGAGACAGGAAAATCTCTTGAGCTCAAGAGTTTTAGGTTGCTGTAAGCTATGATACCGCAACACTCTACCCAGGGCAACAAAGTGAGACTCTGTCACAAAAAGAAGATAGGGTCTAACTGAGACTAAATTAAAGCCATTCCCCTCAAAGTCCACTTTAGCTAATTAAAAAAAAAAAAAAAAAATCCAAACAAATAATTATTTTTACAAAAGGTAGAAAGGAGCACTGGTATTTCATACCACTGACCTCGGGGAAGTGACCCAGGAGGCTGTGTGACCTAAAGAGTCAGTCTTATAAAAGGCAACACTTCCATGATGGAAGAGTAAAAGGGAAGTGAGGAAAAAAATCTTTTGGAAACTAAGTTTTGAAGGGCAAAAGGTGTAATAGGGAGAAAAGTATAATCCTGTATGAAAAAAGTATATATACATTTTAAGTCAAAGGACACAGACTCACTTCTACCTTCCTTCCTAGGAGAAGTCACCTAGCAAAAGAAATCATACTTTGGGACACTAAGAAAAGAAGTTATCTTGGGAGGAAGAGGCAAGATGGCCAATTGAAGCCAGCTTTTGGCAGAGGCTTCTGTCCAGAGGTAGAAATAATGGCCAGAAATAATCCAATAAAGTGGAAGATCAGGAGCTGAGCTGAGAGGATTGATAGGTTTGTATCACCCCTGCTGCGACAAGCTGGGACTCCAAGGAAACAAATTTCAGGTACAAAATCTATCCCTAAGAGGACGGGAATCATTTCCCTGCTTCTCCAGTAGAGCAGCTTGAGGTGAGTAGAGAACAGTGGACCTTTGCTTCACCAAAGGGGAGAGAATGACTGAGGGCCGGGACTCCCTCCACAGAGAGATACTGCTACAAGTCCAGACAGTCTCTTGCCTGGACCAAAAGTTGATCTAATATTCTCCCTACCTTCCTGAACTCCAAATCCACCCCTCCTACCTCTCCTGGCAGTCTGGAAGACTACTCCCTAAAAAATTCTGAGTGTTTGGCAGATTTTTGCTAGGGTGGAGGCACCTCATGAGCTGTGGGGCTTTGCACTGAAACTGTAACTTTAATGGAGGCAGGGAGTCACAAGGGGAGAGAGATTTTCCCCATGTAGGAAAGAGAATAGCTTGGAACCCATGCTACCGACCACCAGGGACTGCCACCAACTGGCTCCCTGGCTTGGGAGCCCACAGTGGGCAGCTCAGCTTTCTGCCAGGCTCCTGTAACTGGTGGCCATGGCAGCGACTCTCGCCCAGCCCCTGTGACCCACAGCCTGTGGCCAGCCACTCTGCCCTTTGGCTCCCCGCCTGGCTCCTGGGACTTGTGACCTGTGGCCGGTGACTCCTGCCTGGCTCCTGCGACCCCTGAGGCCCCCCAAGGCTGGCAACTCTTACCTCCTACTTCCTTCCTGGCTCTTGTGGCACAAGGCTTGGGGTCAGTGGCTCCACCCTCCAGTGCCTGCCCAGTTCCTGTGTCCCTCGCAGCAGTGGCAACACTCTCCAGTTGCACGCTGGCTCCTGTGACCTGCACAGCAGAACCTGAGACTGGTGGCACCACCCCCAACAGTGGTAGCCAGGCCCTGACAGGGGTGGTGGCTCCACAGTCCCTCTCACTGGGGTCAAATTGAGCTGCCAGTTTACCCCCGCTGCCTAGATGCTGAAGACTATTTGAACTCTCCCCCCTGATCTGTGTTTTTGATTACCATGACAATTGGTTTGGAACTCTTGACCTGAGCCAATCATGGGGGACCCACCAAGGTTGTACCATGGTTGTGTTGTTGTGGGAGTGCGGGATTCTGCCCTTCCAGTTGTCGCCTCTGGGGTGTGTGTGGCTGACTTAGTTGCTTATGTATCTTCACAGTTGAGATTTCAGCCCAAAACCACTGATTCACTAGGATTGGACAGAGACTAGCTGAATACAGGTCAGAGCCATCTAGCCCCACCACACCAAGTATGTCCCCAGAGTTTCAGGCTATAGTACTGAATGGGACCTTTGTAAAGCTCTAAGGGAAAAGTGCAATTACCAGTCCCAGTTCTTTGGTAAAGGGATGATTAATTATAACTCCAGAAGTCCTCAATTCAATTTCATCTTGCCAGCTTCTCTAGAAAAATGGTGAAAAATAATCAAGGGGTGGAATCATAGTGAAAACTTTGGCAACATGAATAATCAGAGCAGATCAACTCCCCCAAGGAATCACAAAGGAGACCCAACAGAAGATCCCATTCATAAACAAATGGCTGAGATATCAGAAATCAAATTCGGAGTTTGGATTGCAAATAAGATTAACAGAATGGAATTAAAGATGGACTTAGAAATTCAAGGAGTGATTCAAAAGTTGTCTCAAGAATTCAATGAATTCAAAGACAAAATCACCAAAGATTTTGACACATTGAGGCAAGAACTGGCAGCCCTCAAAGATCTGAGAAATACAGTACAATCCCTCAGTAACAGTATGAAACAGGCAGAAGAAATGATCTCTGACATTGAAGACAAAGCTTTTGAATGTTCCCAAATGATCAAACATGAAGAAAAGTGAAAAGCAAAAACCCATCATTCCCTGAGACAACTGTGGCACCACTCTAAAAGAGCAAACATTCGCCTCATAGGAATCCCTGAAGGAGAAGAGGATAGTCTGAAAGGCACAGATACTCCACTCCAAAAGATAATTGAGGAGAACTTCCAAAGCATGGCAAGAGATACTGAAATGCAGATAGCAGACAGTTTCAGAACCCCAGCATGACTCAACCCAAATAAATCATCTTCTAGACACATTGTAATTAACTTCACCAAAGTTAATATGAAGGAGAAAATCCTGCAAGCAGCCTGATGTAAGAAAACCATAAACTACAAGGGGAAGAATATTAGAATGACTGCATATCTCTCTGCTGAAACTTTTCAAGCCAAAAGAAGATGGTCATAGACCTTCAATCTCCTAAAACAAAACAACTTTCAGCTCAGGATCCTGTATCCAGCTACATTGAGCTTCATTTATGACAGAAAAGCAAATACTTTAATAACATACACATGTTTAAGAAATTTTCCATAGCCAAACCAGCTCTTCAGGATATCCTCAGACCCATTCCCCAATAATGACCAGCATAATGCTCTACCACCAATGTAAATTCACTCTGAAATTCTTGACTAAAACCCAATTTCCACAGTGGGGAAAAGATTCAAAATGTCCATTGAACTTTAAAAAAACTTGGCATCCAAAATACTACCAGTCTTGTCAATACTCTCAATTAATGTGAATGGCTTAAATTGTCCTCTTAAGAGGCACAGGTTGGCTGACTGAATACAAAAATTCAGGCCACATATCTGCTGAATACAAGAATCTCATCTTACCTTAAAGAACAAGTACAGACTCAGGGCCAAGGGATGAGCATCTGTAATCCAGGGAAACAGAAATATGAAAAAATTAGGAGTGGCAATTTTATTTGTAGATACACTAGGCTTTAAACCAACAAAAGTAAGAAAAGACAAGGATGGTCACTTCATATTTGTTAAGGGAAATACTCAACATGATGAGATGTCAATTATTCACATTTATGCACCCAACCAGAATGCTCCTCAATTTATAAAGGAGACCCTAACTAACATGAGCAATTTAATATCTTCCAGCACCATAATAGTTGGAGATTTTGACACCCCCTTGGCAGTGTTGGATAGATCCTCCAATAAGAAACTAAGCAAAGAAATTTTGGACATAAATGTCACCATCCAACAGTTGAATTTAACACACATCTACAGAACATTTTATCCTAACAAAACTGAATACACATTCTTTTCATCAGCCCATGGAACATCCTCCAAAATTGATCACATCTTAGGTCACAAGTCTAACCTCAGCAAATTTAAAAGTATAGAAGTTATTCCTTGTATTTTCTCAGATCATCATGCAATAAAAGTTGAACTCACCACTAACAGGTATCTGCATGCTCATACAAAGACTTGGAAACTAAATAACCTTATGCTGAATGATAGCTGGGTCATAGATGAGATTAAGAAGGAAATTACAAAATTTTTGGAACAAAACAATAATGTACACAAGAATTATCAGAACCTGTGGGATACTGGACAGGCAGTCCTAAGAGAGAAATTCATAGCATTGCAAGCCTTCCTCAAGAGAATGGAAAGAGAGGAAGTCAATAATTTCATGAGACATCTTAAGCTACTGAAAAAGGAACAACATTCAAACCCCAAACCCAGCAGAAGGAAATAAATAACTAAAATTAGAGTAGAATTAAATGAAATCAAAAACAAAAGAATTATTCAAAAGATAAATGAATCAAAAAGTTGGTTTTTTGAAAAATTCAACAAAATTGATAAACCTTTGGCCAAACTAACTAAAAACATAAAATTAAAGTTCATAATATCATCAAACATAAATGAAAAATGTGAAATAACAACAGCCCACTCAGAAAATCAAAAAATCCTTAATGAATACTACAAAAAACCTTTATTCTTTTTTTTTTTTTTTAATTAAATCATAGCTGTGTACATTGATATGATCATGGGGCATCATATACTAGCTTCATAAACCATTTGACACATTTTCATCCCAATATTCAACATAGCCTTCCTGGCATTTTCCCAGTCACCG
>CAUYPK010015730.1:0-13399 GCA_963574355.1 Loris lydekkerianus | reverse complement strand
TTATTAGGTCTCCTTCCTTCCTCCCTTCCTCCCTCCCTCCCTCCCTCCCTCCCTCCCTCCCTCCTTCCTTCCTTCCTTCCTTCCTTCCTTCCTTCCTTCCTTCCTTCCTTCCTGTCTCTCTCCCTCTTTATCTCTTTCTTTCTCAGTCTCCCTCTGTTGCCCAGACTTCAGTGCTGTGGTATCAGCCTAGTTCACAGCAACCTCAAATTACTGGGCTCAAGTGATCTCCCTGCCTCAGCCTCCTAAGAAGCTGGGAATACAGGACTCTCACACCACTCCTGGCTAATTTTCTTTTCTAATATTTGTAGAGATGGGGTCTCACTCTTGCTCAGGCTGGTCTTGATCTCCTACTCCTCTCATCTTGGCCTCCCAGAGTGGTAGGATTGCAGATCTGAGCCACCATACCCAGCCCAGTCATCATATTTCTTAACCAAATAATAATACATAATATAAGAAACAGAGCATATTATAGGACTAAAAGAATCAGAAAATTAAAATTGTGGGGGGGAAAGTTTGAAAAAGTGAAATAAGGCTATGTGAACCAGTTTGATGAAAATATGTCAAAGGGTCTATAAAACCAGTGTATGGTGCCCCACGAATGCATTAATGTACACAGCTATGATTTAATAAAAAAAAAAAAGAATCTATCATAAATTTAATCTTCAACTACTTTACTATCTGGTCCCTTTAGAGTTTATTTTAGCAAAAAGAATATAGGCTAAAATCAGCAAAGGAAAATGTACAGAGAGCAGGAGAAACCAGAGAAAGCTTCCAACTGTCCTATCCCAGTGAGTTTGAGAGATAGTACTTCTGCCAGTAATTATATGTATGTATGTGTGTGTGTGTGTGTGTGTGTGTATATATATATATATATATATATATATATATATATATATATATATATATTTTATGTAATAAAAATAGGAGGAGAAAGCAACCTCTGTTATATTAAAAAAAAAATTCAGGGAGAGTTAATACATATTGTTCTTGTGTGCTAAAAACTGTACTTTGTATGAATCTCCAACAATAAATTAAAAAAAAATAATTTAAAGCTCATAGCCATCACATGAAGTGAGGTGTTGAAATTGGCTTTCACCTGTTTGCAGTGACCAGTCGTTATATTTCAGAGTTTTAAACCAGTTAATATCACAGTGATAGCTTGGTATTGGTCATAGTGGTTATATTTACGTGGATATTAGCAAATAGCACAAATCAGTTTTTCCCCACCCACAAAGCTAGTGATTAAATATTTTAACCAACACTTCACTAATTATTATATAGGTAATTATTATTTCCCAGTAAGTGGCAGTGTCATGGGATACTTATTTTTTTCAGATTTATTCTAGCCCATGTAACTGAATCTTTTTGGAAGATGTGTGGTTTTGATATGCCACTTCCTAGTCTGAACTCAAAGGAAAATCAACTATTCCTGGGCTCCTCCTCCAGCAACATGGCAACTGACGATAGCCTCTACCCACCGGCTAGTTTCTTTATCAACGTGTCTTAGATAATTAATGACTCTCTTTCAGATATTATATGCTTTTCATATTTTTTCCAGAAATCGTTTTTCACCCTCTCATGTTTGCTTTAATTTGCTTATATGAAGTCTCGATACACAACCCCCACCCACCCTCCCCTGCAGAGCGCTACAACTCCGTTTCCCTAACCAGCTGCTGTATTCTATGGCAACATTTGTTTGTTCTTTCTCCTGACCTAATAATTGAAGTACAGTGCCCATCGACCCAGGAATGGACTAGCAAATTGTGGTACATGTATACCATGGAATACTATGCAGCCTTAAAGAAAGATGGAGATTTTACCTCTTTCATATTTACATGGATGGAACTGGAACATATTCTCCTTAGCAAAGTATCTCAGGAATGGAAGAAAAAGTACCCAATGTACTCAGCCCTACTATGAAGGTAAACTATAGCTTTCAAATTAAGGCTATAACCCAACTATACCACAAGACTATGAGGAAAGGACCAAGGAAGGGGAAGGGAGGGGGGAGGTTTGGGTGGAGGGAAGGTGATGGGTTGGGCCATATCTATGGTGCATATTTTTATCTATAATAAAAAAAAAAGTCCATCATTTGGTGAATGGCTAAAAAAATGTGCTATCTCCACACAATTATTCAGCTAAAAAACGTGGAGCACTGACACATGTTACATGATGGATGGACTTGGAATACATTATGGCGAGTGAAAATGGCCAGACCCAAGGAGCCAAATAGTGCATGATTCCATTTATATGAAATGTAATAGGCAACCCTATAGAGAGAGAAAGTAGACTAGTGGTTGCCAGGAGTTAGGGGATGGGGATGATGAAGAATGATTGCTGAGGAGCATGAGGCTGCTTTTTTGAGGGTGATGAGAATGTCTTAGAATTAGATGGTGCTAATGATTACACAATGTGGTGAACATTATTAAAACCAATGAATCAACATTTTAAAAGGGTTAATTTTATGGTATGTGCATCATATTCAATAAAAAAAAAAAGAAGTTCCCTTTCTTGCTTTTTTTTACATTGGGCCCAGTTTGTCAGCTCAGCATGCTTCCTTTCCCTGAATTGCGAAAGTTCCTAGTCACAGGAGTTTCTCCAAGGATCTGGTGTTGGAGTGGACATACTTGCAATAACTTCATTTCCCCTGACAGCTTAGCTTCTTTTTGCAGTGAAGAGCCTTTGTTCCTGTGGAGATAAGATCTAAGACATAGATATGTGTTTACCTAGACAAAGGAGAGGTGCCTAGTATCATCTCAAAGGAAGGACCCATCCTTGCAGACAGTTTACTATGACTCTGGGCCATCAGGGGCAGGAAAAGGATGCCAACTTCAAAATATGGAATTGCCAATTGGAGGCTTAAGATCACTTGCGGGTACCATGTTGGAGGCTGCATGCCGTCATGAAGAGTTTAGGCTTTGAGGCCATGAAGACTGAGGTTCAAGTTCTAGCTCTCCTATGTAACTTTACTTATTTGGGGACCTCACTTTTGTTATTGGGAATAACATTACTTACCTCGGGGGATTTGGAAGGGTTAGAGACAGTGAATAGAGCATGTCTAGCACAAAGCTTGTGCTCCGTTAGTGGTCGTCAGGCTTAATAGAAGATACGAAGTCACAGTGACCTTGTGGGTCTGATCTGTTAAACCTTGGGCTGGAATTAATTTGTTATTTGGTCAAAAGCACAGCAAGAAACTGACACAAGTGAAATTTATCCTTTTTGGTTTCTAAAGAACATTCTAATGAAAGGAAACTCTCTAACCTGTGAGGCTGCAAGGCCTGGGGAACTCAGGACAGGGCAAATAGGCTTTTGCAGAGAAACATCAAAACCCTTTCACATTTAAATGGTACAAAGCAATGCATTTTCTCCCCAGACAACGAACAAATTAGATTTTACTTGCAGGTGAAAAAAAAGCGAGTGTTCTTCAGAGAAGGCTTGAACTTAATTAAACATCAGGAACCACATTTTTCAATCACTTATACAAACCAGGTGTTCTGAAATGCAGACAGATTGAGAAAATCCGGTCTTGAGATTTTGTGATATAGGCTAGTCTCACTGGAGCTAGATGATATCTCAAAGTAGTTTTGATTTGCATTTCTCTGATGATTAAGGATGATGAGCATTTTTTCATATGTCTGAAGGCCGTACACCTGTCTTCTTTGGAGAAGTTTCTCTTCAAGTCCCTTGCCCAGCCTGCGATGGGATCACTTGTTCTTTTCTTGCTAATGCGTTTGAGTTCTCTGTGGATTCTGGTTATTAAATCTTTGTTAGAGACATAACCTGAAAATATCTTCTCCCATTCTGAGAGCTGTCTGCTTGCTTTACTTACTGTGTTTTTGGCTGTGCAGAAGCTTTTTAGTTTGATCAGGTCCCAGTAGTGTATTTTTGAAGCTGCTTCAATTGCCCAGGAGGTCCTCTCATAAAATACTCGCCCAGACCGATTTCTTCAAGGGTTTTCCCTGCACTTTCTTCTAGTATTTTTATAGTCTCATGTCTTAAGTTTAAATCTTTAATCCAGTAAAAGTCTATCTTAGTTAATGGTGAAAGGTGTGGGTCCAGTTTCAGTCTTCTACAGGTTGCCAGCCAGTTCACCCAGCACCATTTGTTAAATAGGGAATATTTTCCCCACTGAATGTTTTTAATTGGCTTGTTAAAGATAATATAATGGTAAGTAGCTGGATTCATCTCTTGGTTTTCTATTCTGTTCCCAACATCTACTTCTCTGTTTTTGTGCCAGTATCATGCCGTTTTGATCACTATCCATTTGTAGTATAGTCTGAGGTCTGGTAGCATGATTCTTCCTGCTTTGTTTTTATTTCTGAGTAATGTCTTGGCTATTCGAGGTTTTTTTTTTATTCCATATAAAACTAAGTATTATTTTTTCAAGATTTTTAAAGTATGACCGTGGGACTTTATAGGGATTGCATTAAAATTGTATGTTGCTTTGGGTAGTATGGACATTTTAACAATGTTGATTCTTCCCAGCCATGAGCATGGTATGTTTTTCCATTTGTTAACATTTTCAGCTATTTCTTTTCTTAGAGTTTCATACTTCTCTTTATAGAGATCTTTCACATCTTTTGTTACATAAACTCCCAAATACTTCATCTTCTTTGGCACTACTGTGAATGGAATAGAGTCTTTAACTGTTTTTTCAGTTTGACTATTGTTGGTATATATAAAGGCTACCAATTTATGAATGTTGATTTTGTAACCTGAGACAGTTCTGTATTCCTTGACCACTTCTAAAAGTTTTGTAGTATGATAGAATCCCTAGTGTTTTCCAGATATACAATCATATCGTCTGCGAAGAGTGAAAGTTTGATTTCTTCTGACCCTATATGGATACCCTTGATTGCCTTTTCTTCCCTAATTGCGATGCTAAAACTTCCATCACAATGTTAAAGAGCAGTGGAGACAATGGGAAGCCTTGTCTGGTTCCTGATCTGAGTGAAAATGATTTCAGTTTGACTCCATTCAATACAATATTGGCTGTGGGTTTGCTGTAGATGGACTCTATCAGTTTAAAAAATGTCCCTTCTGTACCAATTTTCTTAAGTGTTCTGATCATGAAGGGATGCTGGATATTATCAAAAGCTTTTTCTGCATCGATTGAGAGAATCATATGGTCTTTGTTTTTTAATTTGTTTATGTGCTGAATTATACTTATGGATTTACATATATTAAACCAGCCTTGAGACCCTGGGATAAAATCGACTTGGCCATGATATATAATATGTTTGATATGTTGCTGGATTCTGTTTGTTAGGATCTTGTTGAATATTTTTGCATCTACATTCTTTAGTGATATTGGTCTATACTTTTCTTTTCTTTTTGGGTCTTTTCCCTGTTTGGGGATCAGGGTGATGTTTGCTTCATAGAACATGTTGGGTAGTCTTCCTTCTTTTTCTACATTTTGGAACAGGTTGAGTAATATAGGTATTAGTTCCTCTTTAAAGGTTTGGTAGAATTCTGACGTGAAGCCATCTGGTCCCGGGCTTTTCTTTCTAGGGAGATTTTGTATGGTTGATGCTATTTCAGAACTTGATATTGGCATGCTCAACATTTCCACTTGATTCTGGCTAAATCTTGGAAGGTGATGTGCTTCCAAGTATTGATCAATTTCCTTCATATTTTCATGTTTCATTTTTATATTTTATAATCACCTTGGACAGGGTGATAAACATTAATTTTTTGTTAAAATGGAGACTACAATAGGTCCTCTGTCAAGTGGTTGCTATGTGAAAGTACTTAAAACAACGCTCAGCTCTTGGAAGTGTTATTGGTATTGTTTAGAGGATAGTTAATAACAGAGCATGTTAATATCTTATATAAATGTATTTATATTCAATATGTTAAGTGATAAAAACAGGATGTGAAGTATGAATATAGTGTCATTTTTTATAATTAGACATATTCCTAAGCTGAAGATTGGAATAAAATTCACTGTGCACTAAACCAATGGTTCTCAAACATTTTGCTGTTGAAAATTACTAATGATCACAAGGAACTTTTACTTGTGTGAGTTATAGCTATTTATTTTTACTATATTCATAATTAAAACTAGCAATTTTTTTTTTTTTTTTGAGACAGAGTCTTACTTTGTCACCCTTGGTAGGGTACCATGGCATCATAGTTCATAGTAACCTCAAACGCTTGGGCGCAAGTGATCCTCTTATTTCCTCCATCCAAGTAGCTGGGACACAGGCCCTGCCACAATGCCTGGCTGTTTTTTAGAGATAAAGTCTCCCTGTTGCTCAGGCTGGTCTCAAACTACTGAGCTCAAGCAATCCACCCGCCTTGATCTCCCAGAGTGCCAGGACTACAAGCACGAGCCACCATGCCTGGCCTAAAGCTAGCAAATTGAAAAACTTAAGAATGCATAAGCATACAAGCTATTAAAGTGATGATATCATCACATGTCATGTAGTTTCTTAAAGACTCCACTATACACTCATGAGATGATAAGAGTGAACAAAGAAGGTAATGGCTTGGTATTATTATGACGCTGTTGGCCCCCTGAAAGAGTTCCAAGGACCCTCAGAAGAACTTTTAACCACACTTTGAGAATGCTGCACTAAGCCATTAACTATTAGAATAGATCACATATATATTTGTGTTTTTCAACCTTTCTCAAATGGGCACACATAAGCTTTTAATTTTTGATTTATTGATTTCTGTATTCTTATATTTTATTTTATTATTTTATTTTTTAGATTAATATGAAGGTACACATGATTAGGTTACACTGTTTGCAGTTGTAAGGTAAAGTTCAAGTTGTAGTTTCTTTCACCCAGGAAGTGTGCCATACACCCCTGTGTTGTTCCCTTTGGGAGGGAACTTGCCAAACCCTCCCCCTTCTCCAATTTAATTGATTATTTATCTCAAGTGAGTGCACAGTTATTAATCTCCTAGTTTTCCTCTAGTATTGAGCACATGTGATGCTTGTTTTTCCATTCCTGTGATACTTGAGGAGAGTGTTTTCCACATCCACCCTGGTTGTTACAAAAGGCATAAAATCTCCATCTTTTTTATAGTTGAATAGTATTCCATGGTATACATAAACTGTTTGTTAATCCATTCATGTGTTGAAGGGCACTTGAATTGTTTCCATGTTTTTGCAATTGTGAATTATAAACATTCACGTGCAAATGTCCTTGTGGTAAAATGAATTTTTTTCTGTGGGGTAGATACCTAGTAGTGGGATTGTAGGGTCAAAAGGAAGGTCTACTTTTAATTTTTTGAGAACTCTGCATACTTCTTTCCATAAAAGCTGTATTAGTTTTCAGTCCCACCAACAGTGCATGAGTGTTCCCTTTTCTCTGCACAAATTATCCTATGTTCAATCACAAAAACATAGGATAATTTAAAAATGTGTTTAGTATTTTATCATCATGCTGTTTATACACCCATCCAGTTGGATCAGGGTTTCTTCCTACCTAAATGAGCTCTAAGAAGTACTTTTCTTGAATGATTTTGTGAGACCTCCAAGAATACAGGAACTAATGCTTCCATGCCATTGAACCTATTTTGGATACTTTTCCTAAATCAGACAGCCAATTAATGAAAATCCAAAAACTATCTTGAAGAAGCCACCAAACAGAGTAGGAAATCAGCTGACAGGTCACCTTTTTATAATGCACTTATCCACACAGCAGGAGTATTTCCTCTTAAAAGCAACTGAGGCACAAATGAGAAGACCTTTTTCTACGTTTTTACTCATTGTGAAGTGATCTCATGATCACAACTCATGATAATTCATCTAAATATCTCATGATATTTATCAAGTGAGTTCTGGTCTCAAAGGCACCTCCCAGGGGCCCTACCCCATAGACCTCCAACCTGCAGTGACCCCTGCCTCAACCAGGCTCCTCTGGGCCAGTCACACCAGAGCTACCCTGTCATCTGACATCACAGGTTATGCACAGGACTCTGTAGTGCTCATTGCACAAATCACCAGGAAGATTGCAAGGGTCTCTGACTCCCGTCAGAGAAGTTAGCTTGAAGCTGAAATCTCTGAACTTATACCCCACGTATCTCTGGAAATCCCAGTTGTTAATAGTTCTGGAGGAGCGGATGATGTCTTAAAGAGGTTTGTGAGTTCAAGAAGGAAACAAGAAGAGAGAACCAAGGTAGCATATACCATCAAGTTCTGCTCCCTTGGAGATTTTTGTGGCTGCTGGCCCCGTCCCTTCATGACCCATCATCTCACTTCTCCAGTTCTGCTTTTCTCCACTGTCCAAAATCATCTTGATTTTTGTTGTTGTTTTTGTTAGACATTAAGTCTTTAAGTCTCAGAGTCCCAGCATATCAGATTTGTAGTTTCCATTGGATTTTGGTCATTTTTCATTGTAATCATTCTGTTTCAGGAAACTGTTCTATGAGTTAACAAAGTCATTCTTGGGTGCAAAGTTATAAAAACTGTTCCCCAGGAAATAGATTTTGTTACAATTGAAGGTTTTCAAAAATATTTTTTAATATAACAATTTTTACCAAATAGCTATAGGGTTATGTAAGCCCTGCCTGCACCCAGCAGTTACCTTAAAATTGAAAGAATATTTCATCTCTGGTACTGGAGAAACACTGATTTGAATAATTAATAATCATAATTCTTTAAAATACAATGGTTTTCCTCTTAATAGTGACTTGTTCTTGCACTCTTTATAATCTGTTTCTAACTAATTAATAGAAAAAATAAAAAATACATACCTATATAGTTAGGGATTTCAGATATATGTCTGTGGACCACCAGAAATTAAGATGTTCAACTATGGCAAAAACAGTATGATTAAAAATAATTATAATTTCTCTCTCTGGGCATCATTAGTGGTAGTAGCACTCAGTTAAAATTGACCCAGAGGAGATGAATTATAATTTACTTGAGTTAAGAAGATTAAAAATTGGAGCAGAATTTCCAGCTAACGTAGTTTATTTCCAACATATTAACTTATTTTAATGGAAGCAGAGCAGGCAGATCTACTGCTACGAATATTACTCTCAGTTGTGCATGTCCAACATATTCAAGT
This sequence comes from Loris lydekkerianus, assembly GCA_963574355.1. Taxonomy (NCBI): domain Eukaryota; kingdom Metazoa; phylum Chordata; class Mammalia; order Primates; family Lorisidae; genus Loris; species Loris lydekkerianus. The sequence continues at coordinate 4,373 of CAUYPK010015730.1, read as the reverse complement.
GTTACTTCCAGAGAGGATAGAAAAAATGAATATTTTAAAATTTTATTTAAGGGAAGAAATTTGATTATTGTGTGATGTGATCTGAATAATAATAAGATTGCTTTTTTAAATAAAATCACCAAATGAATTCAATTATGAGCAAGAAGAACCCACAAGCTAGCAAGAGGCGCTATAGTAATAGTGTTTGCAAGTTCTTTGCATACATGGTGTTAGGTAATTGCCCCAGAGAAAGCCCCTCCCCCAGAAAAGCTCTTCCTGCTTACTACAGACCAAGATTAGCTATCTCACTCTTAAAGTTACAGCTACCCACTAAAAATTTCAAACTTATGGCCTGCCCCTAACACCTCTTCCAGCCAGAGCAGTGACTCCTTATTGGCTATTCTACCATCCCATCACCATTTTAAGACTTCCCCTAACCAAACCTACATAGCTCTCACTCACATGTGTGCTCTTTCTCTCTTCCCTCCTCTCTCCTCCTCGCTCTTCTCTCTGGGTTTCTCCTCTTTCCTCCTCTCCCATCCCTCTCTCCCGCTTTTCTCCCCCCCCTTTTCTCTCCTTCTTGGTGCTGCTCTGCAGCATCCCTCCCTCGCCAATACAAACCTTTCATACAAGCCTTGGTGGTCTGTGAGATCTTTGCCGGTAAGAGTGCCCCCCTTTCATCTGGTGTCAGAAGTGGGATGTAATTAGGGAAAGCTCCCAAGGATAGCTTCCACCTCTTCCACAGGATTTTAGCTCCTAGGAGCTCCCTATCCTCTTCTCGCACTCCCAGCACTCACCACCTCATCAGCTTGTGTCCATCCACCAAAGCGCTCTAACCAACACTCAACACCGGCCTCATCCAGACTTGGTGAGTACCCCTATGGGAGTAAATTTCCCCTAATCGTGGACTGGGTTGCTTATATTCCTGGTCATTCACCCATTTCTCGAGGCAGGAAGGATGATCGCCTTTCTATTAGACACAGAAACTAGTGTAGTGTCTCAGTTCTTAAAGAGTTCAGCTGTCCTATCTCCCTGTCACACACCTCTATTGTTGGGGTCAAGGGTTTTCCCCACCATCTACATCAAACTCCTTTTTTTACACTACATGATTGACAGTTTCTCATTTATACATTCCTTTTTAATGTTACCTTCCTGTCCAGTTTCCCTTCTGAGACGTGACATACTTTCCAAATTAAGAACCACACTAACTTTTAATCTTAAATTGATAAATGCTGACCCATCTCCTTCTGCCTCACTCTGCCTCATCCTTTTCCAAGCTATCAAAGCTGGTCACCCTAGCCCATTCCACCAGAGCAAGTAAATCCTAAAATTTGGGATACTAAAACCCCCTCAATTGCCTCCTGCTCTCCAATTCTTATTAAACTAAAAAAACTACTTTTCCTCCTCAACATCAATATCTACTTCCCAATCTAATCTCCTGGAACTCCAACCTAATTATATAAGATCTCCAAAAAAAGGGTTTTCACAACCTGCCCACTCACCATATAATACTCCCATACTAACAAATAAAAAAACCTAATGGCACCTATTGCTTAATACAAAATCTAAAACTCATTAACTCTACATTCATTCCTATACACCCAGTAGTCCCTAATCCATAAGCCCTTCTATCAATCATCCCACCTTAAACAACTTATTTCTCTATACGAGACCCACCACAGAACAAGAACTCCTCTCCTTTTTAGGGTTACCTGAATATCTCAGAGCACAAATTCCCAACTTTTCTCTTCTAACTGCTCCTTTATATAATACTATTCAAAATAACCTTCATAAGCCTCTCCTAACCTCCATTTCCACTTCTTTTAAATCTCTACAGCATACTTTATTAAAAGCTCCAGCCCTTCACCTTCCTAATCTTTCTTACCACTTCCTCCCGTATATTACAAAAAACCATATATTTTCTCTCGACATACTTGAACATCAACTAGGCCCCACCTTTACTCCAATTACTTATCTCTCAAAACAGATCACACTATTCAAGGTTAAACCCCTTATCTCAATACATTGGCAATGACAATTACTCTAATACAAGAATCAAAGAAACTCACTTTTGGTTCCCCTACTACTGTATTATCCCCTCATTCACTATGTGATTTTTGACATACAAAAATCTTCAAACCACCATACCACATTCTTAACCTTCAAACCTCTCTTATCTAACCCATCATTATCTTTTAACACATGTCCCACACTAAATCCTACATTCCTCTTACCTACTCCCTCTAACTTGTCACCCACTCACGATTACCTTCAAACACTAGACATTCTTCTCCCTTGCCTCTCCAACATACAAAAAGGACCTCTTAAGTCTCATTTTATAATCAAACTACTAAAAACTTCTAAATTACCTAAGACTATAAGCATTGTCCATGGCCACTATCAACCATTCACCTATATCAAAAATTAACAACTGAGCCCACTGTACAGCATGTATGACTGCTCTCCAACACTCATCTCTCCTGACACCTCCTCTCACCTCCTACTTATTTCTATTCTTATTACCACTACAGTAAAAGAAAATGAATCAACCTCCCACTCATAACCTCCTCATCTATCTCCACAAGTTATTTTACCCCAACTCTCAGACTTTACTCCAATTTCTCAAAACTTTCTTTCCTCTCTCACAGATAGATTCAAAATTTCTAAATCAACTTACATCATCCTATAAAATCTACCTGCACTACAACCCAAAAACAAAGTCTCGCCTCCCACACTTTCCAACTCACCAGGCTAGAAAACTTCTTCCTAAACAAACTAGCAACTTAATTTCACATACATACCTAAAATCAAATGTTATAAATACCTCTTAATATCAATAGATACCTTCTCAAATTAAATTAAAACCTTTCCTACTACAAACAAGAGAACTACCTCCATCATACTTAAAAACATTATTCCCCACTTTGGAATCCCCTATTCTTTACAATCCAACAATAAATCTAAATTCGCCTCCACCATTTCTCAAACCTTATCAAGCCTTAGATATCCCATAGCACTTCCATATTCCTTTCCATCCTCAATCTTCAGAGAAAATTTAAAAAATCTCTTTATACACTAAACTTCAGGTGCCCCAATCATAATTCCTAACATTTTATCGTTCAAAATTTCAAACCCTACATCTCTTAATTTAACAACTTACACACATGAAACTAAACCTTTTATACCCTCACTCAATCAAATCATCCAGTCATACCCTCTTTACTTCAACTCTACCAACACCACTCCCCTATCAGGTCTGAACCCATCAAAGTGCTCTAATATAGTCACTTTCCCTTCCAAACCAAAAAAAAAAAAAAAAAAAAAAAGAAGTCACACAGAAAGTATCATCCTTCCTTATAGTTTCCCTGCAAAAAAAAAAAAAAAAAAAAAAAAAAACTACACCCAATTCCCCCAGTACACATTCAGAGTCTCTGTTCCGTACTTATGTTCCTACCTAATTTTAAAATTATTACAGAAGATTAGTCCATTCCATTGCCTCCTCTTTCTCTCTATCCAACAACCTGTGTAAAATGAACCACCCAAGTTGACATACTTCCCTTACTAACAAAGGTGAAAATCACGGCTAACATAGACATAGGAACTACTCAATAACTCATTTTATTCAAACTCAACTCTCAAAGTTATCTCAACAGGTACTCAGTTTGTACTCCCAACCTACAAGAAGAGAAACTGTTCTTTGTGAATGGACTACACTACTCTGAACCACAAGACTTCCCTGAACATCATTTCTAAATAACCACCACTAAAAGGACAGTCTGAAAGCAAAAACTTAACATCCTCCCAATGAAAAAAATCATAATCATCCCCTAGTTGGCCAATTAAAACTCTGAACCCCTCTCACCAGGAAGAAAATACAGAAGAGAGAACTCTAGTCCCCTATCCCAAGGCCAACCCCCTATTTTTAACATATCAAGAAGGGAGGAATGTTAGGTAATTGCCCCAGAGAAAGCCCCTCCCCCAGAAAAGCCTCTCCTGCTTTCTACAGACCAAGATTAGCTATCTCACCCTTAAAGTTACAGCTACCTGCTAAAAATTTCAAACTTATGGCCTGCCCCTAATGCCTCTTCCAGCCAGAGCAGTAACTTCTTATTGGCTATTCTACCATCCTATCACCATTCTAAGACTTCCCCTAACCAAACCTATGTAGCTCTCTCTTGCACGCCTGCTCTCTCTCTCTCTCCCTTCCTCTCACCTCCTCTCTCTTCTCTCTCTCTGTCTCTCCTCTCTCCCCCTCTCCCTTTCCTCTCTCTCTCTTTTGGGGGGGGGGGGTCGGGGGCGGGGGTGTTGGGGGGTGGGGGGTGGGGGCCGGGCCGCGCCCCGCGGCGGCTGGGGTCAAGCGCGGGTGGGCTCGGTTCAGTGTGCTGCGGGGCTAT
>CAUYPK010015729.1:0-50232 GCA_963574355.1 Loris lydekkerianus | reverse complement strand
ATGTAAATATCTGATATGCAGGCTGTATCTTCATTGTTACAAATTGAACATAATTAAAGCATAGTGATTAATCACAAAAACTATGTAATTATATATTGTGAAATATTTATTTCTAATTACAAATAAATGAAATTTTGTCTTGAAGCATGGTGTAGCATGGGTAACAGTCTTAATATAACAACAGTAAACTACATTGCTACATTTTGCAACAGTATGCGTAAAAAGCCTTTTGCAACAGTATGCGTAAAAAGCCAACCTCAGTGCAAAGGTTGAGATTGCTTCTTTCTCACCAAATCAGAAATTCTTGGGGCAGTCTTTCTAAGAGCACAACAAAGATAATCTTCCACAACAAGTCTACGTCTGTATTTAGACTTGATAACCAACAAGCTAGAAAACCCTGTTTCACAAAGATATGTTGTTGGAAAGGGAAGAAGAAGGCGCAACACAGTCTCAGACAGAACAGGATATGACTGCAAACACTTGATCCAGAATTTTGTAACTGGCATTATAGAGAAATCAGTTCTCACTGCATCGCTGTTAATAATTTCCATGAACTCCTCTTGTGCTGTCTTGGGAACATCAACTTTGAATGTGAATGGGCTTCTGGCAAGTGCAAATGGGATGTCAGGTAGATTCGGAAAGTACGATGAAATTTCATCCGCGTGCATGTGTTCTTTCACAGAAATTATCATCCTAATCCTTTTGTCTGGTTCAATGTCATGTTCTTCAAAGAAAGCAAATTAAGATAGGCAACATGTAAATTTTATTTTCATCCAATTTTTTTTTTGTTGTTGTTTTTTGTTTTGCCAAAGCTGAAGTTTCATTTGGAATGATAGGATCTTTTCAGACAAATTGAGGCATGTTGCATTTGGTCCTTATAGTGATAAATTTAACTTATTCAAGGTGGCAAAGATGTCAACCAAGTCAGCTATTTTCTGCATTTCACTTTTATCACTGAAAAGTGCTTCGAACTGCGGTCTTGCTTTCTGATTTAAAAATGTTTTGAGTTCATCACAAAGCTCAAAAACACATTTTAAAACTTTTTCTCTCAACAACCATCTCACTTCAGTGAAATAGCAGAGCATCATTTGCACATCCAACTCATTGCCCAGTTATGAAAACAGTCAACTGTTTAAAGTGCTCACCTTTACAAAATTGACAGAAGTTATGACACTTTTCATAACGTAGCAGTATCTTCGTTGCTAATATTTGCTGATGAATTATACAGTGAGTTCCAATGACTTTTGGTGACTCATTCAGTACCAAACATTGAAATCCAGATCAACATCCTAGCATAGCTGGAGAACCATCTATGCAAACATCATCATTTCCCAAGAGATCTATGCTCTTTCAGAAATGAACCAACTGTGTCAAATATATCACATCAGGAGTTGTCATTTCAAGAGGTTTGCAAAAAAAGAAACTCATCTTTAAAATTATTAATGTACCTCATTTAAACCAGTAACTGTGTACAGTTTGCAACATCTGTAGATTCATCAAGCTGGATACTAAATATTTGAAGTAGAGCAGATTCAATTTCCTGGATTACCTGATCAAGAATATCAGTAGACTTGTCATCTATTCTTCTGTGGAGAGTGTGATTAGATAAGGATATTGCACTCAATTTCATAACAAATTCGTCTCTGATCATAACTTGAACAATGTCTTTGGCCGCTGGCAATAGTAAATACTCAGCAACGGTGAGAGGTTTCATAGCTTTGGTGATTCTGAGTGCCACCAAATTTGAAGCTTCAACAGTTGCTACATTTTGTTTGTGGTACTCTAATGAAAATAATATATAACAATAGCTTTAATAATACAAAAAATGATACATGGCATAGTTAGTCAATACAGTTAAAGTTTCCTGTGATTTACCATTCTGTTTTTTTACATACCTGGTACTATCACAAGGGGGCAGTATTCATATCAACCACAACAGAATATAAACAGACTGATCAGCATCCAGATTAAGTTCCCCTGGTACAGATTTTTTTTTTTTTTTTTTTTTGCAGTAGTTCATGATTTTACAGTACATGATTTTAAATTTACCCAGTAATTACTAAAGTGTCATTTTACCTCCAATACTGCTGCTTTCAACACAGCAGCTACTTTCTACACAGTAGCTGCTCTCTACACACATGTGAAGTCTGCATAAATACATTATGGCACCAACCCTGTCAAATACATCTGTATTTGTACTGTGTGTATGTGATGAGGTGAGGGTCATGATGTCAGGTACTTATATTGGGTGTATCTGCATGTGGGCGGACCCACCTGGAGATGGACAGAGGAGCAGTGTCTTACTTCCTAAGACCATTGGAAATATGTGTTTTCTGGTGGTCTTAGGTGAGCCCTGTGAAAGGGTCATTCGACTCCCAAAGGGGTTGCAACCCACAGGTTGAGAACCGCTGCTTTAGATACTCTCTTCAAATCAAAACAACGAATAGAAACTGGGGGCTAAGAGGAAATTTTGATTCAGCTTTCTTGTAACAACAGAATAATTAACTATGATGCTGTGTTGATTAGGGAACTATCCCTGCAAACAGGAATAATATTTCTCCTCATCCTCCCATGGCTCTTAGAGCAGTATTAATTTCTGTAAAAGTAATTAAAACAAAGTGTGAGTTTAATACAGAAAAATAAAAATGCAAAACAGGAAGTAGCCAGAAAAAAAATCTAAAAAACAGTTATAAATGTCTAAGTGGAACTGCTCAGGATGAGAAAGTCAATTTTTTACAATAGAAAAATATACATACAAAAATAGGAACTCTTAAAGTATACCAAGATAGATATGAACCCAAAACTTAATAGTCCCAAAAGAAATTTATAGAAGAATCTTTTAAAAGATTTGGAAACAGAGGAGGTACTGCAAATAAATAAAAACAGAAAATGGATTAACAGTGGTATCCAGGAGGTACAGTACAGGTCAACAGCTTCACTTGTGCATGTACTGAACTAGGATTTCAAAGTGAAATAAAGACATGGTTCCTATCCTCACCAGACAGGAATACTAGTGAGACTGTGAGAGGTTCAATAATTTACGGTTAAGCTTGCTTGGGAGATCAGAGGCTGAATTAATTTAGGCACAGTTTTCTGTGGTTTCAAAGTTCTTTCCAGAGCTCTTACAGTCCTCTGGAACCTGAGATGACTGTCCCTGGAGTGACTGCTAAGCATTCACTTAAGTAACCAGCTGATTTCAAAAAGTCTGTAAAGGTTTTTGCAAGAGGAAATAATGTATCAATAATTCATCAAGTCCACAGAGGGTGTGAAATATGTATATGCATTAAGTAAAGATAGTGAGTAATTTTAAAAGTCTTTTATTTGAAACCACTATTAAAAAAAAACAAACCCTGTTTTGGCTCAGCACCTGTGGCTCAAGCGGCTAAGGCGCCAGCCACATACACCTGAGCTGGTGGGTTTGAATCCAGCCTGGCCCCACCAAACAACAATGACAGCTGCAACCAAAAAAATTGCTGGGCGTTGTGGCGGGCGCCTGTAGTCCCATCTACTTGGGAGGCAGAGGCAGGAGAATCACTTGAGCCCAGGAGTTTGAGGTTGCTGTGAGCTGTGATGCCATGGTACTCTACCCAGGGCAACACCTTGAGGCTCTGTCTCAAAACAAAACAAAACAAAAAAAAGAACAACCCTGTTTTAAAAATTGTATTACTGAGGGACTTTATCTAAAAAATGCAATCAGTGTAACCTGGTTTATTGTACCCTCAATGAATCCCCAACAATAAAAAATAAAGAAATGAAAAAAAAAAATAAAAATTGTATTACTGCTAAAGTAAAATTGCAACTTACAAATGCTGAAGAAATGATGGAAGAAATGATCACCACTTGACAACCTTATGAGTTATAATCATCTCAGGCAAGAATTATAAGTTAAACTAATTGGTAAAAGTATGAGACACAAAGTCTTTACACAGCCTCAAAGTATCTCTCCATAAGATATTAATGATAGTGGAGAAACTTGGTGACATCACTTTATTCAAATTATAATGCGTATAACCAGTAATGGGATAAACAAACACCATGATATGATTCACTGGAAAGGATACAACATCATTTCTCTGGGATTTCTGCCAAAAATATATGTGTGTAATCATCACAAAACATTACATAAATCCTAATTGAGGGACATTCTACAAAGTAACACACATACTTTCCATAAAGGAGACTGAAGTGATATGGCAACTAATTACAATTTGTGATCTATGATTGAATCTTGGACAAGGAAAAACATCTTTTTTCCTCTTACTAAAAAGGACATCAGTAGGAAAAATGGAAAAATTTGAATAAAGTCTGCAAATGATGTATATTGTAATTGTCTTGATTTTGATAATTGTACTATTGTCATGAAGAGAATGTCCTTGTTCTTACGAAATATACTGTGTGCGTGGCGCCTGTGGCTTAGTGGGTAGGGTGCCAGCCCCATATACCCAGGGTGGTGGGTTGGAGCCCGGCCCAGCCAAACTGCAATAAAAAAATTGACAGGCGTTATGGTGGGTGCCTATAGTCCCAGCTACTCAGAGGCTGAAGCAAGAGAATTGCCTAAGCCCAGGAGTTGGAGGTTGCTGTGAGCTGTGATGTCATGGCACTCTACCGAGGGCAATAAAGTGAGACTCTGTATCAAAGAAAAAAAAAAAAAGAAAGAAAGAAATATACTGTGAAGAATTTAAGTGTAAACAAATTGAGTTACTGTGGATTAAGCAATTATTTTTCCTTTAATAATGAAAAAGGAACTCATTGAAATAAAAATAAGAGATCCTAGCCAAGAATCCTGGAAATTAATTCATGTGAACACACATACACACACACACACATATTGGGTACCTATATGTGCCAGGCACTGTGCTCAGGAATGGGAATACAATTATGAACAAGATAAATATATTCCCTGTTCTAACAGAGTTTCAGGCAAGAGGTGGAGACAAATGAACAAGTCATTAGATCACTGGTTGATAAGTGAGAGGGTGTAGGGCCTTAAGTGTGAGGGTTTGGAGCCAGGGGAACACAGAGGAGGGAAGTGTCACCAGGGCTGAAGTCATAGGAAGTCCTTAAGATGAAGTGAGCACCCAAGCTCTGACCTGAAGTCTTATACAAACAGGAACAAACCAGGCACAGCCCTGCCTGCTACTCCACGCAGAGTCTGGCTTGCCAATAAACATTTGCCTGATTGAACAATTAAGATACTATTTCTCTGGAATTAGATGTGGAAACATTGGAAGATCCTCCAAAACCACAGCTAGGACAAAAGCTTCTCATATGTATGGGAGAATCAGCCTGTCTTCAGAAGGCTATATGATTTTCCAGATTGCCTATGTCACAGAGTCCCCCATCTCCTTTAAGTAAGAATGACTACATCAGGAAAATGTGTTTCAAAATGGAGAGGCAAAGTGAATCTGATCTTTTCACCATTCACAATACAGGAAAAGACTTTGGAAGTCATAAAATCTGTAAACAACAGATATTCCTGGGTTTTTTTCTTCTTCTGAAATCAGAAAGTCCAGCAAAATGTCTGACAAGTTTAAAATTTGGCCTCTCTTTACACCTTCACCTTACAGTTTCAGGACCACAGGCATGTTCCCTCCTTAAATACAGAAGGTGCTAAAAACTGCACTGACATTTTAAGAACGGAAAAAACTGTATTAAAATTGTAACACTCAATATGTATTAACATTTTTGTCTTGTATATTGTATCTTGTATTGCTTGTAATGACAGAAGTCAAAGATAACTTGAGTACTATTTTTAATAGTTTCTTTTTTAAAAATGTGATATATATATTTATATATATATATTTATATATATTTATATATATCTATATATATTTATATATATTTATAAATGTATAAATATAAATAAAACTCTCTGTAGTTTTCCTGTAGAGTATGTTGCTATCAGATGGTAGTATGTGCCATAATCACATCCTTCACTTAAAAGATACAGATAGTAAGGACAAATGTTTTTTTCTGATGTTTGTTAACACTTTATAAACTGACTTGAAAACTCATTGCCTAGACTTCCACATAGAACCCTCCCTTTCTTTATGAAGGTTTGTTCTCAACATGCCATCCTAACAGCAAAGCCTACCTGAGCCACCTTATATTAGTTACGTACTCTACATTACCCATCCCCTTACTCTGCTCTGCCTTTAATTATCTATCTTTCAGAGACAGCTCTTTTTTCCTGAGTCTTCAATTTTCAGTTAATTCTTATTTGACTGTATTTAATGGTCAAATAATATTTTTTTCAAGAAGGGCCCACTAGAATTGTTTCTCTGGAGTTCTTTCCATGGTTGTGTATCTGCTTGTTGCCTTTTACATGAATGACATCTTGGCTGGTACATCAGACAGGAAAACAGAATCAAGTCTAAGCATCTTATTATTGTTATTTTTCAAACAAAAGGTCTCACATATTTATTACTGAACCAGCGTATTAGTGCAGAGCACATAAAAAGAAAAAGCATTTTCCCATTGAAATGTGCCTGTTCAGGCAGTGGTTACATCTTCAGCTTGATATAGTAATCTGACAGTGACCTCAACACAACGTAAATGTGTCATTTCATGTGCAATTCCTTACAGACCCAGGGTGGTTCTTCTGCAAGTTCTCCTCTTGGAGTTGTAACTGATTTTATTATTAGTTTTTATCCAAATACACTGGAGAATGAAGCAATTTTGCGTTTGTTTCTTGGCCAGGAATCACTAGATTCTGAAAGTTTTGTGAGAATATATGGAGAGATGGATTTATTATTCTCTGTAATCCCTTGATTAGATTAAGCGCCCCCCCCTCCGTTTTCCCCCTGGACAGAGTCTCACTCTGTCGCTATGGGTAGAGGGCCCTAGCATCATAGCTCACAGGAACCTCAAACTCCCGGGCTTAAGCGATCCTCTTGCCGCAGCCTCCCAGTGGCTGGAACTACAGGCGTCCGCCACAACGCTCAGCTAGTTTTCTCAATTTTCAGTAGAGACGGGCCACTCGTGCTCAGGCTGGTCTCTAACTCCAGAGGTCAAGCAATCCACTCTTCCGGCCTCCCAGAGTGCTAGGATTACAGGCGTGAGCCTCCACGCCCAGCCTGATTACTTTTTATTGATTGAATTTTCCGTTTTTTCTGTTTCTGTCTTGGTCACTTATTCTTCATTTATTAGTTTGATGCTTTTTCCTTCCAGAAGTTTTCGAGGCATTCATCTGCTGTCATTGAACTTGCATTCTAGTTAGGCAAATTATTTGGTAGGAAAATTAAGTCTCCTGCCCCAAGTGGTAATTTTAGAAACTCTTAGGAGGGATAGTTTTTAAAAAACCCTCAGTGAGTTTTTAAGTTTTATTTTAAAATTATACTTACTTTGAGGTGTCTTTGAAAAAATCTTTAGGCAACAGTCTTTAATCATTGAGACGTTCGTCCTAAGGGAATTCGCCATGGCGCCTGCTCACTCATCTAAGTTGGTTTAATTTTAGCAAACTAAATTCCTATTTCCTGACATTTTATATACTATATTGAATTTTACCATCAGCTGGGCTGCTAGGACTCAAAGTCCTGCAAAGCCAGACAAAACCCAAGAGCCAATTTGAAGGCTCCCTGGAATCCCGGTGTCAGCAGCGCCGGACTCATTTCCTCTCTCGCGAGATTTGGGAAACGGAAGTGAGTTATTTTGCAGGCGTCCAAAAAGGCGGCGGCTGTGTTCATGCCGGCGGGAGGTGAGCGTGCCGTCTGGTCTTCCGCGCAGTCGGTCTTGGACTGACCGTGGTCTAGGGATTTGCGTGGAACCCTCACCGTCTTGGGCCGGCAGGATGCGGGTGGCTGTGGCCGGCTGCTGCCACGGCGAGCTGGACAAGATCTATGAGACGCTGGCGCTGGCGGAGCGGCGCGGCCCGGGGCGCGTGGACCTACTGTTGTGCTGCGGCGACTTCCAGGCAGTGCGCAACGAGGCCGACCTGCGCTGCATGGCCGTGCCGCCGAAGTACCGCCGCATGCAGACCTTCTACAGGTGAGGGGCGTGGCCTGGCCCTGGAACCCGCTGGTGCGAGGTGGGCTATCCAGCTGTGGGCAGAGACCCGGGAAGGGGTTCGAAGCCCTTTCTGCCTCTAATTTCCTGTTTACTATAGATCCCGTCTTTGTTCACCCTATGTCTGTAGGACCAGGCTCTTAGGAAATGTCATTTTCTCTTTCCATATACCTTCTTTTCGTATACCTTCTTTCCATGTAACTGCTTCACAGGAGCTCAAAGGGACAAACTGGGGGACGAAGCTGACAAGTTTAGCTTCTAGCTTGTACTTGATGGGACTCTGGGATTCGTTCATTTAATGATCCAGGAGTTTTCACTAGACGCCCGCCATACATTTGCCCCTGTTTTAGAAGATGAGGTTATAGCAGTGAACTCGACGAAGTTCTTGACCTCATTTGAACATGCACTAGCAATGAAACCCAGGGAGGCAAATCGTCATTCATAAGGACAGGATGGATATTGGGCAATTTCTTTAGAGCTTTTTAACTTTTTTTTTGTTTGTTTTTAGAGACGGAGTCTCACTTTATCACCCTCTGTAGAGTGCTATAACATCACAGCTCACAGCAACCTCCAACTCTTGGGTTTAGGCGATTCTCTTGCCTCAGCCTCCCTAGTAGCTGGGACTACAGGTGCCTGCCACAACGCCTGGCTATTTTTTTGTTGCAGTTTGGCCGGGGCTGGGTTCGAACCCACTACCCTGGGTATCTGGGGCCAGTGCCCTACTCACTGAGCCACAGGTGCAGCCCAGAGTTTTTTTTAACATTTTATAATGAGCTCCAGTTTTTCCTTTGGACCTTATTTAGCTTTTCTGCTGTATGTAACTGACAACTTTATTCTTATGTTGTAGGTATTACTCTGGAGAGAAAAAGGCCCCAGTTCTCACAATATTCATTGGGGGAAACCATGAAGCCTCAAATCATTTGCAAGAGTTGCCCTATGGTGGCTGGGTGGCACCAAACATTTATTATTTAGGTATGTGTTCATAGGTAATTTTTTGGTTTGATGGGATGGAAGAGCCAAGTCAGGATTTGTGTCAGTTGGGTAGAATCTTGAGATATATAGTATTTAGGGAATTTAAATAATCATGAAAATTTAATTAAAATAATTATTAAACGATTAATCATGAAAATAAATCAGGCTTCATTTAATGTTTTAAGCAATAGTTACTATAACTATATAGACTCACACTATTTGTAGTCCCTTTATTTTTTATTTTTTATTGCATTAGAAAATTCTTAAATTTTTAATGGAAATTGTTAAGCATACACCAAAGTATGAATCTTTTTACCTGTTAAACTTCAGAACTCTTTAGTTTCTGTATTACTGATTGGTCATCTTTTGACAGCTTTAGTATTGTGAAAAGATGAAATTGTCAGAAGATGATCAGTCAGAAGTGTAATGTAGAAACTTCAGGTTCTTTATACCTTATACCTGTTAACTTTTAGGTTTATAACATGTAAATACAGCATAGGACATTTTCCCCTATCTCCCCGCTCCCACCATCTAGCCCCTGTTTTCAGTTAGGTGCCAAATTATGTCTGTTTCCCTCTTAACACTATATCTCTTTTGTCCTTTTCAGAATCTACTTAATCTCTTGGCTGATCTGCTTCTAGGCCACTTGCTAGTCTACCTTATATATATTGTTGGTAAATTTTTGTGTAAAAAGAGTGACCTCATCATAGTACTTAATTTGCAAATAATTTTAGAACTGTATGGAATTCTAGGCCTCTAAATGGTTTATTAAATTAATGTAAAGAAATTGCTTTTGCCTATAGTAATTTTATTTAACTTCATAATTTTTCAGGCTTGGCTGGTGTGGTAAAATACCGGGGTGTAAGAATTGGTGGAATCTCTGGTATCTTTAAATCCCATGACTATCGAAAAGGTATTGTTTTGAGAATTTTTAATTTTTTATTGTAAAATACTTTATACATATGAAAATATAGAGAACACTGTAACATACATCTGTGCATCCACTGTTTAGTCTAAGTCTTTTGACACTTTTTATTTTGATGTTTAAGAAATAAAACAGTACTTCTGTGGAGATGCCTAAAATTAAAAAAAAAAAAAAAGAAGAAGAAGAAAGAAAACAGTACAGATACAGTTGAAGTTCATTGTTTACCTGTCCTCAGTCCCAGTCTCCTCACCAGGGGTTGCTCTTCTGAATTTGCTGTTTATCATTTACTTGATTATTTCACATCTCTACACCTATGTAAGAGCTTTAAACAATATACTATATAGCATGTTGCCTCTGGCTCAGTGAGTAGTACGCTGGCCCCATATACCAAGGGTGGTGGGTTCAAACCCAGCCCTGGCTGAACTGCAACCAAAAAATAGCCGGGCGTTGTGGTGGGCATCTGTAGTCCCAGCTGCTCGGGAGGCTGAGGCAGGAGAATCGCGGAAGCCCAAGAGCTGGAGGTTGCTGTGAGTCCTGTGACATCATGGCCCTCCACCGAGGGTGGTAAAGTGAAACTCTGTCTCTACAAAAATAAATAAATAAATAAACTTCATATAAATACATCTTACTGCTTGTATCTTTCTGCAACTTCTTTGTTTAACGTGTTTCTGAAATCCATGTTGATACATGTAATCTGTTCACTTGTGAATAATATTTCATTGTATAAGTATATCACAATGTACTTGATTTTAATCACAATGTATCTTGATTTTAAAGTTGAAGGAATATCTTGGGTTCACATTAATTACACAAATTTCATTAATTAAGTTGACAGCTAAACCTTACATTTTCAGTGTAACTGTTAAATAACAAGTCTGTTCTCTGCCACTCTGTTCCCCGTTATTCGAAGCTGTTGGCATGGATGTACAAAAATAGGCTGTCTCCTATGATGTAAGGGTGGGAACCAATTGGATCCACTCTCAGGATGACAGTTGGTAATATATAATGTGTGTGGAAATTATAAAAGTACTCTGAACCAGCAGTTCCATTTCCGGGTATTTATCTATAAGATATATTCAACAAGTACAAAATGTTTATGTACAGTCTTTTATTTTAGTCTTGTTTGTAATAACAAAAGGTAGGAACTAGTTAAGTACATCCTGATATAACTTTATCACATAAGTTTATGAAGTAATTTTTTAAAAAAGGAGCAATAGCTCTACGAGGTCAGACATTTAGAAGAACTAAAGCTTCCAACAACCATGTACAGGAACTTAGAAGCAAATTGTTGCACAGTTAAGCCTTCATATGAGACTACAAGCCCACCATCTTTTTTTTTAAATATCCCTAATTTTTAAAAATCATATGCATTATTTATGTGATATTCTGTTATTCATATACATAGTGAAACAATTGCTATAATCAAGCAAACCTGCATATCCATCATCTCCCATATTCTACAACTGTAGTACACTTTAATACATGTTCTATGCCTTGTTTCTTTCACATATCTTAGATAGCAAAATAATACATTATTATTTCAAGCCAAAAAAGAAATATGTATATTAAATACATAGGTGATATCCTTGGAATAAAATACAAAAACTGATTAACATTTGTTGCCTCTAGGTAAGGTTACTGATGGCAGAGGGGTATAGGAATGAGAACGAGCTTTTTTTTTTTTTTTCTGGCCTTAAAGCAGTTTTGTTGAGCTAAAATTTATATACTGTTGAACCACTACCACCACCCAGATCTAGAACAATTTTTTTTTTCTTTTTGAGATAGGGTTTCACTCTGTTTCCTAAGTGCAGTCTCAAGTACCTGGGGTCAAATGATCTTCTGTTTCAGCCTTCCACGTAACTGGGACTAGAGGTACATGCCACAACACCTTGCTAAGTTTTGTATTTTTTGTAGAGATGAGGGTCTCACTCTATTGCTCAGGCTGGTCTCAAACTTTTTGCCTCAGCAATCCTCCTGTCTTGGCCTCCTAACGTACTAGAATTACAGATGTAAGCCACTGCCCCGAGCCTCAGATTTAGAACAATTCTATCACCCTAAAAAGTTTTGCGCCTATTTTCAGTTAATCTCCACTCCTACCCCAGCTCTAGGCAGCCATTGATTTACTGTCACTTTTTATTGTTTTAAGGGATACTTTTTACTCTACCTTTCTAGTGGTATCTTTTCAATTTTCAACTATGTGTATATGTAGTATATTTCATAATTAAACATAATTTATCTTTGAAAGTCACAAGCCCCCTAATTATTTCGATTTATGATTTGTGATCCATTATTAGTAGAAAGTACCAGCATATTAAGAGCAGTGTTTTAAATAAATTCTTAAGAGCCAAAAGCACTGGTAACAAACATCAATTTTGGAGAAGTGTGTGTATATGTTTGTATTTGCAGTATTTAAGGGAATTGAATATAGCTTATTTTTCTTCTTCAACCTAAGGTCATTTTGAGTGCCCCCCTTATAATTCTTCTACAATAAGGAGTATATATCATGTGAGAAACATTGAAGTCTATAAGTTAAAACAGGTATGTAATATAGCAGACTTGAAAATTTTTTAAAGTAATACTGTACCAAAATGTATTTTCATCATATTAGTATACTACTTATAAGAAGAATACTTTAGTATTTCTACAAGTTGAATCTTGAGTTATTTGGGGGAAGTTCACACATGAACATTTCTTTTTGCTTTAATAGTTACGAATTTATTTTGGCGAGCAATAATAAAACATTCAATGAGTTTAAATATTACCTAGGGTAAAGCTAAAGAATAGATATTGAGATAAAGTGTCATTTTAAAGAACAGATTAAAATAAGTATTTTATTTTATGTTATAGTAATTAAGTAGTGGTATTGAATAGAAAATAAGTAATAGTAAAGAAGATAGAGGTATGGGAAAATTATGAAGGTGTTATCAAAACACTGCTTAACTGCAAAGTAGGTGAAACTAGGTTTTTGTCTGAGAACTCATTACATGGCTGACACTGGGCTAGCCAAATTTCATACTTGGTATTTCGTATAATCTTTACTCAAATTCTGTGAGGGAAGTTTTATTCTAACTTTATTGCTTTAAGGATAAGAAGCCAAGGCTCAGGTAAGTAACCTGCCCAGGACTTCCCAAGTAGTTTAGTGGGAGAGCCTACCTGACTGCATTCATGCCCCTCTCCACCCTCAGAGCCTCTGTGGGAACCTAAGGATGCTCGGAGGCATTTCCTTTATACCCTGGTCATATAGTTTCCTTGGTTTTTCCCTTTCTCCTATCTAAATCCTACTAGTCCTTCAAGACCCAGCTTGTCTACCACTTCTCAGCCATGACTTTTCAAGTTTAGAGCCATTGCCCTTCTCTGAATTTTCATTGCACCTATTGTCCACACCAGTAGTTAGTCCTATCTATCTTACGTTTTGTATTGTATTGAATAGCTATTTAAGTTGATTTAATTTAGTTTTCCAAGTATTTGTTTTAAATTATTTGAAGGTGCTGGAGATAAGTGAAGTGTGGAATGTATTTTGTGTCCTTTAATTACATACAAATTTATGTAGTAAACAATTTTTTGATGTGTACTTTGTGAGCTTATTATGAAAAAAACTTTTTTTTTGCCCTGATATATCTTTGGGTTACTGTATTAATTTTGTCAGAGGTCTCATGAAGTCTTGTGTCTTTTAATCTTCAAGAGAGTAATTTTTTTCTTTAATCAAAAGGGAAAAGAACTGTTGGTATTATACATTGTAGAAATTCAGTGCTAAAGACCATGGCTGATGGGCAATTTAATCAAAATGTATCTCTGTTGCCTTGTCTTGCTTCAGAAAATAGAGTGATTTATGAGGCACAGAAAAGCTGCTTCTGCTTGCCTACATGAATGCGTAGGGTAGTATTTTTGACTCCCTTAAATAAAGTGTCCTTAGAATGAGTTACATAGAAATCTAGAGCCCTGGGTGGGTTGAATGGTTATGTGGTGATGGAGAGAATGGAGGGGATTGTTTTTATTAATCTGTTTTTAAGAGTTTTCTTTCTTTTCTTTTTTTCTGTTTTTAAAGCTGAAGCAGCCTATAGATATATTCTTATCTCATGATTGGCCAAGAAGTATATATCATTATGGAAATAAGAAGCAACTTCTTAAAACTAAATCTTTTTTCCGACAAGAAGTGGAAAATAACACATTAGGAAGTCCTGCTGCGTCAGAGCTTTTAGAGCACCTAAAACCTACTTATTGGTTTTCTGCACACCTTCATGTGAAGTTTGCAGCCTTGATGCAGCATCAGGTAGAAAGCATGCTATTCTTTCATTTAACAAACACTGAACATCTATAGATTAGGCACTGTTGGCACAGTTGTAAAGTTAGAGAAAGAAATAAAAGATAACTTATTTCTTGTGAGTAGGTAAATATCCAAAGGGAAAAGAGAGAACCAAACAATTATAAAATAGTATTAATAAGTTTGATGGAAAAGTGGGGACTCGGTGTGAAGGTTAATGGCTGTAATCCCAGCACTTAGGAAATTTAAGTCAGGAGACTCGTTTGAGCCCAGGAGTTCAAGACCAGCCTGGGCAACATGGTAAGAGCCCATCTCTACAAAAACTAAAATAGTATTAACTGGGTGTGATGTAGTGCGCCTGTAGTCCTAGCTAGTCAGGAGGCTAAGGTTTCAGGATTGTGAGTCCAGGAGTTTGAGTCCCTCTATATTCCAGCCGAGAATACGGAAACAGAACAAGACCCTGTGTCTAAAAATATATAATAACAGAGACGTGCTAAGATGTTGTGGGACTACCTACATCAGACTGTGGTAGGATGTGGGGGGGAAGATGAAGATAGAGAAGGTTTTTGAAAGGAATTGATGGCTGAGCTGAGCCTTGAAGTGCCAGTAAGAAACAGACTATAAGGTCATTTTAGTAAACAGAATCAATGTGCAAGACCTGGAGGTTTGAGAGCGTGATGCTTTTATTTTTTTTTTAATTTTAATTTTTATTATTAAATCATAGCTGTGTACATTAATGCGATCATGGGGCACCATACACTCGTTTTATAGACCATTTGACATATTTTCATCACAGTGGTTAACATAGCCTTTTAAGTAATTTATATTCTACATTTAGTAAGTTTCACATGTACCCTTGTAAGATGCACTGTAGGTGTGATCCTGCCAGAGTGTGGTGCTTTTAAAGAGTTCCTGTGGCTAAGGCATAGGGACAGATGAAACTGGAACAAGGTCATAACTGCTTTCTGGGCCATGCTCTAGAGTTTGGGTTTTAGCCAGATACAATGAGGGAAGTTCGGGAGTGATAAAATCAAATTTTCATTTTAGAAAGATTAGTTTGGCAGGAGTTTCATGTATGGATTGGAGTGATATAAAATGGAGATCAGACCAAAAGAGGAGGTTCTCACTAAAGGTAAAGAGAGAATACAGAGAATGAAGCAGGTTTTAGAGAGATGTTGGGAGCAGATTGACAGGATTTGGTGTCTGAGGGAGGAGGGAGTCTAAAATGATGCCCAGAGTTTTCTATGAGTAACTACATGGATGATGGTACTTGATGGACAGTGGAGAGTAAATATGTACTTACAATCAGGCTTTTATGGAAGCATGCATTTCTTCCTTTTGCCTCTGACCCTGACTGAACTCTGACTTTCCCATAAAGTATTTACATAGTGAAAGTGTTTAGAAAATGCTGGATTATCAACAGAGTTAGAGATTTCTTCTTGGACTCATGTGTAGAATTTCTGTGAGTCTTTAATACAGTAGCAGGCATTGCCTTTCTCGAGTGGAATGTCATGGTTCGTACTTTCCAAACTTACTTGACTCACTTATGTTGTAGCATGTATAAATATTGTATTCCATGGCCATATGACATCTGCTTTTGGTATTGTACATAAGAAATCTTGGCCTAACCCAAGGTTACAGAGACTTTCTCCTGTTTTCTTTTTCTTTTCTTTCTTTCTTTTTTCTGAGACAGAGTCTCACTCTGTCGCCCTCAATAGAGTACTATGGTGTCATAGCTCACAGCTACCTCAGACTCTTGGGCTCAAGTAATTCTCTTGCCTCAGCCTCCCAAGTAGCTAGGACTACAGGCAACCACCACAGTGCCCAGCTATTTTTAGAGACAGGGTTTCCTCTGGCTCAGGTTGGTCTTGAACTCATCAGCTCAGGTGATCCACCTGCCTCGGCCTCCCAGAGTGCTGGGATTATAGGCAAGAGCCACTGCGTCCAGCCTCCTGTGTTTTCTTGTAAAATTGCATA
Organism: Loris lydekkerianus; assembly: GCA_963574355.1. NCBI lineage: Eukaryota > Metazoa > Chordata > Mammalia > Primates > Lorisidae > Loris > Loris lydekkerianus. The sequence goes on along the minus strand of CAUYPK010015729.1, from coordinate 34,093 downwards.
GTTTTATTTCTTCCAGTTTACATTTAAGCTTTTTTTGTTATCGTTAATCCTTGTGTTATATGCTTTGACTTAATATCATTATCATCACTATCAGTTTTTGCTGTGAATTTTGTAAGGAGGTTGAAGCCTGGAGAGGTTGCATGTCTTTCCTGTCATGGCACAAGTGGGTATAGATCTAACTGATTTGTTTTGAAAAGTAATACTTATTCCTTTGACACACAACTTAGGGGTTTGTGTAACAAAGATTATTTTTGTATAATTCAGTATATAAATTACCTATAATATTTTGACATTCTTTCTTAAATTGTGGTTCATATTATCTAGGCAAAGGATAAAGAACAGACAGCCAAAGCAACCAAATTTTTAGCCTTGGACAAATGCTTACCACATAGAGACTTTCTTCAGGTAAAATGAATTAAGTAATTTTGTAATATAGCTTTACTCTTCCAGTGATTAAAAAAATTATTAATTTTCCTTTCAGAATTTATTTGTGTTCTTTGTAATTTATGTATTTTGACAATTCTTTGGGCATGTTTTAGTTAGATAATTTTATTGGTTATATTAAAAATCTTAGACTGTTAAAAATATAGATGTATTTCTTAAAATTGTTGCTTTCTGCCTGTAGGTGTTAGAAATAAAACATGACACCAGTGCTCCTGATTACTTGGAGTATGATATTGAATGGCTCACTATTCTCAGGGCTACTGATGATCTTATTAATGTGACGGGGCACCTGTGGAATATGCCTGAAAATAATGGCCTACATGCAAGGTAAATCTGACCTCATTTAGGACATGCCTTCTTCATCACATGCATAATTTTTATCTTTCCCATTGTTGTCTTTAAGCAAGGGAATTGTTGAGTGAATGTCAGAACACAATTCAAGGTTTACTGACTGGTATAAGTCTAGAAAACTACAAGTTTTCTATCTTGTAGAGAGAGGCAAGAAGATAGACTCGAACATTAACTCAAATAAGTTTGTAAGTGAAAAGGTACGCCTAAAATTGTAATATGGTGAAGATTTACTTCACACAGTAAAATAATTTATACTTGTTTGAGGGTATACATTAAAGATGGCTTTTTCTGAGAATTATTATTATGTCTAAATGGTTCTTTGCTAAATTAACTATAATTTTACTAAATGGAATTTTGATAGATGGCTTATTTTTTATCCTTGTACCTGAGGTGTAAGTTAGAGTTTATCATTTATTGTTTCAAGCTGAAAAATGTAAAAAGCTATTGTTTTGAATTTTGATAGGTGGGATTATAGTGCAACAGAAGAAGCTATGAAGGAAGTTTTGGAAAAATTGAATCATGACCTCAAAGTTCCATGTAACTTCAGTATAACAGCTGCTTGTTATGACCCTAGCAAACCACAGACACAAATGCAGCTGGTTCATAGGCTCAATCCTCAGACTACTGAATTTTGTGCTCAACTTGGCATCACAGACCTCAATGTTAGGCTTCAGAAGGCCAAGGAAGAACATGACTTTTGTGGTGAATATGAAGAGCAGGATGGTTTGGAGAGTAATGATTCTGGAGAAGACAGGAGTGAATACATCACAGACACATCTGCTCTGTCTTCTATTAACCCAGATGAAATAATGTTAGATGAAGAGGAGGAAGATGAAGATAGTATTGTAAGTACACAGAGTGACACGAATACACCATCTGTAGAACCGTCTGATCAAGCTTCTGCCTTTTCCACAAGCTTTTCTGATGTCAGGATCTTGCCAAGTTCTATGATGGTATCTTCTGATGATACACTGGGTTCCCCAGTTGTTACAGAGGGAAAATGTGATGAGGCTGTGGAGACAGGGGATGGGGAGGACTTAACCAGGGTGCCATTGAAGAGACTGAGTGATGAACATGAACCTGAACAAAGAAAGAAAATCAAGAGGAGGAATCAGGCCATCTATGCTGCAGTAGATGATGATGATGACTATGCAGCTTAAGACACTGTACTGCAGTGCCTGTGGCTCAAGGAGTAGGGCACTGGCCCCATATACTGGAGGTGGTGGGTTCAAACCCAGCCCCGGCCAAACAAAAAAAAAAAAAAAAAAAAAAAAAAGACACTGTACTTGCCTTAGTATTATATGTAGATACATGATTTTTGAAAGCATATTTTTAGAGTTGGATTTTTGACTAAAGGCTTAATTTTATAATAATTAAGTTATATAAGAGAATTTTAGTTAGAAATTGACTATCTTTAGGCCTTTGTACGTTTCAGATACATATTAAATTTTTATATATTTACTTGATTAGATACCTTTTTGGGGAAGATACACATCATTCCCTTTCATTTGTTCAGCAAATACTTACTGAACACTGACTTTGTGCCAAGCACTCTTCTGTAATATGCGACTATAAAGATGAGTAAGAGGGATTTTTGCCTCCAAGGAGATATTACTGTAAACATTTTTGTGTTTAAAATATTATATTTTGTTTTACAAATTGAAGTCATTATTGTATATATGATTATGTATGCATTCTTTTCAGTTATTAGAAGTGTTTTTCCCTAGTCAGCTTTTTATGTCTGTCAAATAAAAATTGAAATTGAAGATAGCAGATAAGATAATAGGAAGTAAATTATCATAAATATTAAATATTGGTAGACATAAAATCTTACACTTAATTGCTGAGATTAGTATCAAGTTACTGTTGCATAGTATATTTTAGATTTATCTCTAATTTTCGTGTAACTATAGTAACTGTGGACAGGTCAGTTTTGGCATAGTTCACCTTAGTATTAATTACTTGCAGGAATCAAGTTGCACAAAAGCTGCTCCTCATGCTGCATGATGGATTACTAGTAATAAAGTATTTTTGAAGATCCATGTAGAAAAATTACACCTCTGTGCGTCTCTGGTTAAAATGCCTGGACTTCCTGAGGAGATTGGTGCTCTGTCCTTTGTAATCAGGAGCCATGGAATCCAGAGATTGTCCCAGAATCTCATCATCCCATTGCAGTCCAAATCCAAGAGTCAATCAGCATTTGGCTTCTAGCATGTTTGCATTTGACTTAAAGGTCTGGTAAGGGTGTCCAACCTTTTTCTTTTTTGTTGCACATTAGAAGAAAGAAAGTTATCTTGGGCCACACAGTAAATATGCAAACACTAAAGAAACTTGATTAGAAAAAAAAAAAAAAAGGACCGTGCATACTTTTCATGGTAGTTAACACCACAGATAAGCAAAAAATGTCCTCACAAAATCAGCATGCAGCCCCTGGGTCCCAGATGCAGATTGGACGTCCCTGGCTAGGACTCTGGGGCTTTTCTTTCTTTCTAATTTTTAATTTATTTTCTTTTTTGGGTTGAATATTTAATCCACTTTAAAAAATTATCATTATTTACATAAAGAATGTAAAGCTATGAATTTCCCCAATTGTTGATTTAGTTGAAATCCATAAATTCTTACATTCAATGGTTTTTCTCCAGACATTTTAAAGATAAAAGCAGAAGGTAGCTAGATATAAAACAAATATTAGAGTTAATAAATGGAAAAAAGGATAATCCTCTGGATTACCTAATTAAGAAAGAAAGCACAAATATTAAAAAAAAAAAAAAAAAAAAATCTCCTGCCCCATACAAAACATCTGGTCCAGATGGTTTTAGGAGGAAACTACCAAATCTTTTCAAGGCCACACAATTTCTACTGTTATATAAGCTGTTCCAAAATATAGAAAATGAGAAAAATTTCGTTTCTTTTTATGAAGCAAGTCACACTGATGTCTAAATCTGAAAAATACTTATACACAAAAACACCCAAATTAATCTCACATAAGAATATTGATGCAAGAGTCCTAAATAAAATATTAGCAAGCAATCTATAGCACATTTTAAGATGGTACAGTTTGGGACAAAGTTTGGTTAAATATTAAGTCTGTTCATAAAATTCACATGTTAATATATCTAAAGATAAATATTTCTATGGACAATGAAAAGGCCTTAAAAAAAACTGAACACCCATTTCTGATTTTACAAAGTAAAACAATCTAGCTTAATGGGTGAACTTTGAAAGCTTGTTAAGTGGAAGAAGCCAGACACAAGAATCCACATGAATGATACTTTTTATATGAAATGATACTTTTTATATGAAATGTTTATATGAAATTTTATATAAAATAGGGCAAACCATTGAGACGGAAAGTATGTTGGTTGCCTAGAGCTGAGGGAAGGGACTGAGGGATAATGAGGAATGACTGCTAATGAATACAGAGTTTCTTTTTCGGGTGATACAAATGTTCTACCATTATGGTGATAGTTACACAATATGAAAAACCATTCAATTGTACTTTTTTTTTTAAAGAGACAGAGGCTCACGTTGTCACCCTCAGTAGAGCACTGTGGCATCACAGCTCACAGCAATGTCCAGCTATTGGGCTTAGGCGATTCTCTTGCCTCAGCCTCCTGAGTAGCTGCGACTACAGGAGCCCACCACCACGCCCCACTACTTTTTGTTGTAGTGTGGCAGGGCCTTGGTTCGAACCCACTACCCTCAGTATATGGGGCCAGCACCCTACTCACTGAGCCACAGGCGCTGCCCTCAATTGTACATTTTTAAAGAATGAGAGATTCTCATAAATGATGTGGAGTGAGTTCCAGGGTATTAAGTGAAAAAGCAAGGTGCAGCGCAGTGTATATTTTCTGTGTAAGAATAAAGTTAATCTCTTATGCTTTTTTCTTTTAGTTTTGAATTTTGTAAGGCATTTGCATGTTTCCAAAGTCAAAACTATGTAAAAAGGTATACTCTGGGATATCTTGCTCCCATTTTAAACCCCATCATCCTATTTTCTCCTCTCTTCTCTTTTCATTAGTTTCCGGTTTATCCTAGTATTTGAATTGGTAGTATCTGAGGTGAACCTTTAAAGTGGTGGAAATCTAAAACTTGTAAGTTGTGAAAGTTACTGATTTTTACACTGCAAGCCTCCATTCCTCTTTCTGGTTATAGCATTGGATCTATAGTTTTGGGAATCACCTCTAATGCACTGGTGTCCAGCCCTTACCTGTCCATGGGCAGTCATGTTACTCAAGTCATACCAGCTGGATGCTCCTTTCCTGGAGTATGAATCTTACCAGAGAGATAAAAAGATGAAAATGGTTGGTGCTCATTAGTTCAAGTGGCAGTACCCTGGCAAAACCAAATGGAGTGGTTTCTATCATCTGTTCTATATCCTCAGAATTGCTATTTTCTCAGCCTAGTTTTCCAGCCTTCCTTTCATTTTCAAATCCCCAGCCCCCTATTTCTTTATCTCCTTCTGGCAAATTTCTCACTTGTTTTATTTAGACAGCATGAGTTTTTGTGTTTTCACCCAAAATACCATGACTGATACATATACTCCTGAATGCTAACGAGGAGGCATAGGATGGGCAAAAAAGCAAGGTAAGATAAATAAGACTTTACCTATTATGATTTCCTTTAATTCCTCCTTATCAACCTAGGCCACTCATTCATTTATTCAAGAAATATTTATTTATTTATTTTTGAGACACAGTCTCACTTTGTCACCCTTGGTACCATGGCGTCATAGCTCACAGCAACCTCAAACTCCTGGGCTCAAACAATTCTCTTGTCTCAGCCTCCCAAGCAGCTGGGACTACAGGTGCCTGCCACAAGGCCCGGCTATTTTTAGAGACAGGGTCTTGCTCTGGCTCAGGCTGGTCTCAAACCCGTGAGCTCAGGCAGTCCACCTGCCTCAGCCTCCAGAGTGCTAGGTTTATAGGCAAGAGCCTCTATGCCTGGCCAAGAAATATTTATTGAAATAGCTGGGTGAGGGGTGGTGCCTGTGGCTCAAGGAATAGGGCGCTGGCTCCATATACCAGGGGTGGCGGGTTCAAGCCTGGCCCCATCCAAAACTGCAAAAAAAAAAAAAAGAAAGAAAGAAAGAAAAAGAAATAAAGAAAAAAAGAAATAGTTGGGTGAGTGGCTCATACCTGTACTCCCAGAGAGGCTGAGGTGAAAGGATTAGTTGAGTCCAGGAGTTCAAGACCAGCCTGGACAATATAGCAAGACCCCACCTCAAAAAAAAAGAAAAACCCAAAAAAAAGAAAACAGAAAAAGAAAAAATATTCATTGAAATAAATATGTCCCAGGCACTATGCCAGAGATACAATGAGAAAAACCAAGTTTAACTAAGGTATAACTACTCCTTCATGGAGCTTATTATACAATGAGAGAAATTAATATTAATAAAGTAATCATACCAATACTTGTGAAATTTCAACTATGAGAGGAGCTCAAATGGACATTTGAGTCACAGGTATTGTTTAATATACTTACTGGAGGTTTTGGTCAAAGATACAAAAAAGAAACAGAAATAAGAGATATATGGGTTTGAAAGGAAATATCACTACTTGCATGCTATTTCTGTCTAGATGAGCTGTATAGAAAGGACAATAGCAAAACGAAGATTCTCAACACATCTTATGGACATGAAGAGAATCTTAAAAATCAGCGACATTTTTCCACAACAGTAATAACTAGTAAGGGAAATTGCTGGAAAACAACACAGCAGCAACAAAAATGATATTTCTGAAAATTAACTGATCAAAAAGGTGCAGAACTTCAGGCGGGGCTCAGGGGCTCATGCCTATAATCCTAGCACTCTGGGGGGGCTGAAGCCAGAGGATCCCTTGAGCTCAGGATTTCGAGACTAGCTTAAGCTAAAAGTAGAAAAATTAGCCCAGCATTGTGGCATTTGCCTGTAATCACAGCTACTTGGAAGCTGAGGCAGGAAGATCACTTGAATCCAGGAGTTTGAAGTTCCTGTGAGCTAGGCTGAGCCTGGGCAAGAGTGAGCCACCACACCCAGCCTGTCTTTGCTACTTCTAATGTGTCAGTTTTTTTTTTTTGTTTTTTTTTAATAAAACAATCTGATAACATTTATTGTCATTTTGAAATAACATAAGGGTAATCAAAACAACATAAGCAAATGTTTTAGAACCATACTCCCAACAAAGTACACCTAAAAGAACTGTATTGTGTCTCTATTTCTCACTTTATTGATCATTTCTAGTTGAAGTCACTTTATAGCAGAGTAGTATTTTCTCTTTTAGCATGATCTGCCCCAGCTATTATCTTGACTTTTAAATGAATCTTCTGCATCATCTAATACAGGGTTCATAAACTCATCAAAATTAATGATGCAGCTCCCTATTCTCATATTCACTTGCTTGTAGGACCAGTCCTCATTTGGGATCTATTTTGTGAGTCTCCAAAGATGAGGTTGATGCATCATTCCCTTCTTCATTTTCTGGCCCTGGCCATGGTATGCCATGGTGGAATCTTATAAAGGCCACACTGACCTGCATGTTACCTCAGAACGCAAACTCCACTCAGTTGGTTTTAATTGATTGAGTTTTCTCTTCTTTATAGATGTTACATTTTCTTTTCTTTTCTTTTTTTTTTAGAGACAGAATCTCATTCTGTCACCCTCGATAGAGTACGGTGGCCTCACAGCTCACAGCAACCTCTAGCTCTTGGGCTTAGGCCTCTTGCCTCAGCCTCCCAAGTAGCTGGGACTACACGCGCCCACCACAATGCCCGACTATTTTTTTGTTGCAGTTTGGCCGGGGCTGGGTTTGAACTCACCACCTTCAGGATATGGAGTTGGCGCCCTACTCACTGAGCCACAGGCACCACCCTAGATGTTGCATTTTTTCTGCTTCTTTGCATGCTTGGCAATTTTTGACCAAATTTGAGACATTGTGAATTTTACTTAGTTGTACACTAGATTTCTTTTTTCCTAAAAATATTCTTGAGCTTTGTTCTGGGACCCATTTTGAAGTACTTAACCTTTTCAGGCCTTGCTTTTAATATTTGTCAGGCAGTGTTAAAACTGTGTTTAGTATAAGGCTAATTTTCGCCCAGTACTGTGATAGGACCTTTCTGAGTTCTCTGCCTGATATCCGATGGATCATGAGGTTTTTCAGCCTCAACAGTGGGAATGGACACTATTCTTAGGCCTGTGTGAGTGCCAGGTACTCTCCTTTCTAATTCCTTGTGCTGGTTCTTTCTCAGCCACAGACCATTTCTTTGTACACATGCTTTGGTGTTTACCATTTTGAATTCTAAGGGCAATGTTCTGTAGATTTCCCAAGTTTTCACTGGTGTAGAGCTCTCCCCTCTGCTCTCCAGTATTCTGCATCCTCCTAGAATTCATTGGTTCTTAACTTTCCTAATCCTGCAACCCTTTAATACAGTTCCTCATGTTGTGGTGACCCCCAACCATAAAATTATTTTCATTGCTAGTAGCATTAGGAAGGTTGAGAACCACTGTATTTGCTCTGCTCTGTCTTTTTCTTCAAATTTGTTTTCTCTTTAAGAGGTGGTCAGCATTTTCCAGCAGCATTAACTCTTTCTTTCTTTCTTTTTTTTTTTTTAGAGACCGAGTCACTTTGTTGCCCTCAGTAGGGTGTCGTAGCGTCATAGCTCACAGCTACCTCCAGCTCTTGGGCTTAGGTGATTCTCTTGCCTCAGCCTCCTGAGTAGCTGGGACTACAGGCACTCACCACAACATCTGGCTATTTTTTTGTTGCAGTTTGTCTGGGGCCAGATTCAAACCCGCCACCCACAATATATGGGGCTGGCGCCCTATTCACTGAGCCACAGGCACTGCCCGGCTCTGTCTTTTTAATACAAGGAGTCTCTGGGCTCTGCCTGGGTTTCTGCTGTCTGTACTGTGGCCTAGAAATTGTTATGAGGCAGTAAACTAGCACAATTGCAGGGCTCACCTTCTTTCAGGGATTACTGTCCTTTGTTGCCTATGGTCACTGTCTTAAAAATTATTGTTTCATATAGTTTGCCTGTTTTTTGTTTTAGGTAAGAGGGTAAACCAGATCCCATTACTTTATCTTCCTGAAAGTGGAACTCTCTATCTTGTTCGTATTTGATTCTGTTCCTATCAGTTTCTTCGGTGTTGGAGAGAGAGGAGGCTGGTTGCTTGATTTGCCAAGTTCACTCACACAAGTTCAGGCTATTCCAGCCCCTTTGGATTTCCTACGTGCCCCTTGCCTTCATCCACTGTTACACTGGACAGAATTCCTCCCGGTTTCAGTGCTGTTCCCATATTACCTTCCTACCCTTTCCGATGGGTATCTCTTGGATACTTTGAGTTTCTCCTGCTGTCAGGACTGATTCTTTCTCTCTGCTTTTTCTAGCACAGAGCTGATACCATTGAATTCTTGGGGCTATGGGTGGTTTATCCTCATCTATTTGTATTTTGGGATTTATGGGCTGTACCTTGTCACCTAGTTTTGTTGAACATGTTGCCTGTGGGCTTCTGATTTCACAATTTAGTTGTCTGGTCTGTTTTTCTGTGGGGATTTGGAGAATTAAAAAATTATACTATTGTACCTTCCAAAAATTCTGCTATCTGTCTAAAATTTATGGTCATAAATGCATCATGCACTTAATTTGGACTATCATTTTCACTAAGAATGTGTGTATTTCAAATTCTGATACCTAATCTGAAATTCTTTTCCCCCAAGTACTGTTGTTGTTGCTGTTACATTGTTTCTTTTTGTCTTTATCTTTTCATCTTCCTCTCCACCTGCTTTCTCCCCCACTTCCTTTTTCTTTACTTCTTCCATGATTAGAGTTTATTCAGTCACTATTTTTTTACTTTTTTTTTTTTTAATCTTTTCATTCATGTATATCAATTTATTCCCAGAACAGGTGTTCCACCATTGCTTTGGCCTTCTGCAGCCCTCTTGTACAGCTGCTCCAAAGGCATATGGGGAAGTAAAAAAAAAAGATGTGTCTCTTCAATACGTACCACAGATTAAGACATGCCAAACAAGCCAGTGGAATTTTAAAAGTACAGGTATAGGAACAGGACAATAGACCAATAGAACAAAAGAGAAAACTCAAAGACAGATGCATATATACAGGAATATCCATGCTGAGATGCGCTCTGGGATAGCACTGGCATCACAGTGGAGAAAGCACAAACTGTTTTGTAGGTGATGTTGTGGAAACTAGTTCACTATAGGGAGAAAAGTAAAGATTAATCTCCATGTCATGTACAAACCTAGACTCCGGATAAATGAATACACTTACTGTGAACCATGAAATTATACAGAAAAAAGAAAAAATATAGGAAAATGTCTTTGTGTTGTAGGAGTGAGGAAGGTCTTTTTCAAGAAGGTCCCCAAGGCACAGATCACTTAATAAAACAACTCTTATATTTATTACATAAAAATAAGAATACATCTGTTAAATAGAGGACATCAGAGAAAATTGATGACATCTTGGGAAAAGATAGAAAATCAACATGAAACTAATATCTAGATTCTGTAAGGAAGTTTTAGATTTACAATAAAAAGGCTGAGAACTCAACTGAAAGATGAATGAAGTCATGAAAAAGCAATTTATAGAAGAAACAGCTAACTTATATTTAAGGAGATATTTATTAGAGAAATGCAAATTAAAACAATAGCGAGACACCATAAAGGAACACTGGTGCACTGCTAACACTCTAGCACTTGGTCACTACCCCAGCACTTAGGTGATGGGCACATGAATGAAATAGTTTTCATAGCAAAGATAGAGGCCATGTATTGGCCCAACAGCATAGACTCCCACTGACCAAGTCTAAACTAACTACTGCTGCCTCTGTATGTCCAATTTGTCAGCAACAGAATCAATACTAAGTCCTTGATGTGGCACTGTTTCTTGAGGAGACCAATTGGGTAATTGATGCCAAATTAGTTGACTATAACAGAACCAGTTGCATATATCTATATATATGCATAAGGCCTTGTGTATATATATATATACACGGCCTTGTGTATATGTATATACACAATTATGAAGGCCAAGAAGTTCTGCAATCTGCCATCTGTGAGCTGGAGACCAGGAAATCCAACGGTATAATTCCGTCAAAGTCCAAAAGCCTTAGAACCATGGGGAGCAGGTAGGGGGAAGGTCTGGGGTCTGAAGGCCCCAGATCCAAGAGATCCAGGAGCTTCAATGTCTGAGGGTAGGAGAAGATGGATGTCCCAGCTCAAGGAGAGAGAGATGGAGATCGAGAGAGAGACTGACTTTTTGTTTCAATCAGGGTCTCAACAGGGATTATGCCCACCCACATTGGATCTATCCTCAGGTGGATTTTCTTTTCATAGTCTACTGATTAAAATGTTAATTTCCTCTGGAAACACTCTCATAAACACACTCAGCCATCTGGACATCTGTTAGCCCAGTCAAGTTAAAATAGCCACATAAAATTCTCCATCACATATTGGAAGAGACATTGTGTATTCCCACAGGAATGAAAATTACAGGTATAAGCATTTTTTTCATGCCTGCAAAACCTCAGCTAAAGCATTATCTGGGGGTTATGGAATGTCTGATCCACAGGCATAGAATTTCACATAGTGCAGCATTGATGGAGGTGCAAGAGTGGTCTCATGACCATGGGTTCCACTGGTTGTATCACATATCACAATATCCAGAGACAGCTTTCTGGAATGGCCTTCTAACAGTGCAGCTAAAGTGCTAGCTTAGAGGTAACACTCTGAAATAGTGGGTGCTATCCTTCAGGACACAATATATTTATGTCAATTCAGAGACTTTATATGATACTCTGTTCCTCATAGGAAAGATACAGGAATCAAGGGGGTGTAAATAAGAGCAGCTCCACTGACCATTCTCCTGATGACCTATTAGGAGTTTTGTGTTTCTTGTTTGTTGTTAGTGTTGGAGGTTCTGGTCCCAAATAGCAAAGATTCTTGCCAAGTGATACTGCAAGATTCCCTCTGTATTTCAAATGATTGCAGGGCACCTTGGACTTCTTGTGCTCTGGGACCAGCAAGTAAAAAGAGCAGTTACACTGGTAGAAGTAATTAACTCTGACTCCCAGATGACTCGGCTGAACCTTCCTTAGACAAGCAGCCTTAGATGAGACATCCCAGGATGCTACCTACTCCTGGAGCTTCTCTTAGATTTGCATTGCAATCTGACAAGCTGACCCAGCCTTGTGTATCTCTTGTCTTATTTTTTCTTACATAGGCATTTCCCCTAATAAAATCCTTGCAAAAATTAATCTCATCTCAGTGTATGCTTCTTGGAGGACCTGAACTCACTTACAGCTGTTCATGTGGGGTGAAGAGAGAGAAGAATTAAGATTGATTCTCTGGTTTCTTCCTCAGGCTACCAGGGGTGTGGTGATTGCCAGACACTGACATAAGAGAGACCCAGGGATCTCTGTTTAAAAAGAAAAGGCATAACAAGAGGACAGAGTGGAGGTGTGTGTAGAAGGACAAAAAGAAGGAAAGGCAGAGAAGCCTTAGGCAAGGAAGGCAGTTCCACCTCCTAGGGGTTTCTGTTGCAGATGAAGTTACCCTTTTCCCACTGAGGCCTGCTCCAGAATTCTCCAACTCTAAAGAGCAGCTCTAATCTTACCTGTGGCTCAAAAACAGATTCTCATGAAAATGTGTAAAGGGAGCAGAGAGAAGCTTGCTGTAGGGTTTTTGTATAAGTCAGTGCTGGCTGCTGTAACAAAATACTACAGATCAGGTGGTTTAAACAACAGACATTTATCTCTTACATTTTTGGAAACTAGAAGTCCAAGATCAAGGAACCAGAATATTTCAGAATCTAGTAGGGCTCTCCTCCTGGCTCCTCCACCTTCTCACTGCATTGCTTATGTGGCCTTCTCTTGGTGCAAACACATGGAGAAAGAGATCTGTCTTCCTCTTCTTCTAAGGGAGCTAATCTAAACCTAATTGCCTCTCAAAGGTCCCACCTCCAAACACCATCACATTGGGGGTGAGGCTCCAATATATGGATTTTAAGGGATGCAAACATTTAATCAGTCCTTGAGAGTTTCTTTCTCAGAGACACTCCCTCTTTATAAAAGTCCTGGGCCATGTGGACACTTAGCATAAATGGACCTAAGATGTTACCAGTTCCTTACAGGAAGAAGGAACTAAAGCCTGGCTCATAGAACTTAACAGTAAAATCCCTTTGAACAGCCCTCTACTCTCAGAAAGGTGCCTCTGTTTTCTTCAGGCTTCTTACAAACTCTGTGCTTCAGACTTAGAGAGAGGTATCTGGGGCACAACTAGTTCCCTGAAAACAATTATTTTCCCTTAATCTCCCTGCCCTTATCCTTTACCTCCTCTTTTATTGGCAAGTAAATTGTTTTAAAGGGAGAAAATTACATATGTGGATATAATCATTTCCAGGACAAACCCTGAAATCTGTTCCTGATAGCTAGGTTATGTTTGAGTGGTAAATCTATCATAAGTGGGGGGCAAAAAGCATTATTGCCAGAAATGCAAAGCTAGAACCATTTTCTTGGAAATGCAGAACAGCTTAAAATATTGCTATGGGAAAAAGAGTTTTACTCTGGCAATTATAGTAGAAAGTTATTTTTTTCCAGGATATATAATGTTGATGATGTCACTCCTTAATGTGCATCGATTATTGTATTATTTCTCCGTGGACTCCCTAGTGTTACACTATGAGTTCTTGCTCTGCGGTGAAACGCCTCTGTCCAGCCATCTCTCCATTCACGTAAAGCCAGCACTCCCGTCTTTGTTCCAGCTTTAGAACAGTGGTGAAAGGAATAGGCCATGTTGATAAGATATCATTTTGTGTATTGGTTTTTCCCTGCTAATAGCGGAATGCTTTAACAAGTTTATCAGTCCCACTGGCTTAACAAATATGTTAAAAACCGGAACTGTGGTTCTGAATGCTCCAAAATAAATAGGACAAGTATTGCTGGCTTCAACATTCCTTTCTTACAATAAAGAAGCTACAGAAGTAACAGTCACGCTTTTCATGTGCAATTCAATTCAACAAATATTTATTGTTAAAAATTCCTTCAACTTTCCTTTGTTAATACAGTGGGTCCTTTATGGAAGAGAGAGTTTGGCCCCAAACCCTGAACTATTACCAACTGAGGTTATCAAAGATTATCCAGAGGGCTGAAGAGCTGGGGAAATCTCTCTTTCAGTTCAGTTCTGTTTCCCTCCTTGGCTTGCCTTTTCTTTACACTAGCTCCAAGGAACAGCATTGTAAAATAGATTCAGAGGTTTTGTCCTATCCTGTTCATTTAGTTGGGGCTACACTAATCCACATTTCCTAAGGTCTCATCAGTCAGCAACCCCCACCCAAGGCTCTCTAGTCCACTGGAATGACCAAGTTGACTTACATTATAATGGAAGAACTCTCTCACACAAGGCAGGAATCCTAGGAAAGTAGATAATACCTGGATGCCCATATGAATGCACCAGTGGATTCAGACCCATGTGTTGCTCAAAGACAAATAGTTCTTTGTACATCATTGCTCAAGTAGCTATACTGGGGTTCGTAGGGGTTTCTGGACTGGTTGCAGAAGTCTTGAGATTGTATAGTGAAGAAATTTGGAGGAATTTTGAAGAGAGTTGGTGTCATGGAGACTCAAGAGCAAGGACATTCCTTAGGGAAGGTGGTATGTGGGGGAAGCTATGTCTAAAAGCCATCCAGGATTGAAGTACTGATGCAGGGTGTGGCCTCAGGGTTCAGGGTTCCTTGAAGCCTATCCTTGGAGCCCCTAGGGCTCTGTGGAGTTCAGGTTAAAAGCTTCCAGCATGGTGCCTGCCCTAGCAGATAGGAAGTTAGTGAGACACTGGTAGGGGAGCAGAAGGAAGGGGCATGGAATGAAGGGGAGGTAGTTCTGCTTCTCATACTGGAGGGAATGCCAGAGGGTGAATCTGGGGGCTTGGGAAAGTTCCAGGTAGAGTGGCCCAGATGACAGGAGGCCTCAGAAAGTCTTGGGAAGGACATCAAGCTGTGATCCCTGTGATGAGGCTTCTGCACATATCTGATTAACTCTCTTATAGGGTGGAGGGTCTCCTTCTTAAAGGTTCACTGGGAAACAGATTTCATTCATCTGAAAGAACAAAACAAAACAACTTCATGTTCATCATCAGGGAGTCCAAATGACATCCAAATTGATAGTATTTCATTTTTCTCTGCTTTTCCTTGGTGGACAGTGAGAGTTGCTTTTGATTTACAGAGCGCTTTAATCTTCACTATAAACCTGAGCGCAGTCATTTTCTGTGCTTTACAACACTTTACAAGGTAGAGCCTCTGGGTAGGTTAGTAACTTGTCTGGTGCCCTCAGCGTGTGGTGGCCAGAGTTACATCCAATCCCAGTGCTATTTCCATCACACTCACTGCTTGATTCGTAATTAGACAGGTCCTGCTTTTTGTGCTTAGGATTTCACTGTATCTCTGGTGCCCACATCCATCTTTACCTGACAAAGGCCATTAACTACTTAACTGCTTTCTGCCTTGACCACTTGTTCAATAATTTTGACTATGGGGCTAGCAGTTGGCAGGCACTAAGACACAAGACTAAGGTCCTGGGAATGGGTCACTCCCACCAATGGAGCTCTCCAGTTACTCCCAAACAGGAGCAGGAGCATTAATCTTTACTTTCTTTTGTAGAAAAGAATAACCAATCTATCTGATGCCAGAGAACTTTATAAAGATGTGAAGGTACCTTGAGCCCAGAATTGATGAGGTCCAGAGGAGAAATTCAGCTCCAAAGGGAAGAAGTGTGTGGAAACCTAAAAGCTGTTTGGGGTGATCCTTTGGCACATAGAAAACCAGAAGCCATTGATGAATGGGACAGTGCTAACACCTTCGATGAAGCACCTGCTATGTCAGAATCCAAAGTCTGCTCAGGCAGGGGCATGCCTGCACATACCAAAACATCTGGAAGGAACTGTGGATACCTGTTCGTGGCCAAGAGCAGGCTCTGGGCTGAAGACAGGTGACTCTGAGCAGAGGATGGCTCCAAGAGGATTTATTACTAAATGCTCATTTCAAGGGCAGGAGAATAGAGCACACATGAGTGAGAGCACACTGGAAGATGTGGGGATTGGAACATCAAGAGTGAGAAACTGACTTCATACCCCACAAAGGGGACCTCGGGGCAAAAGGGGCTTTCCTGCAGACACTATAACTGAAACTGGGGAGTCAATTCCATGTTAGATTACTGGGCCTTTGGACTATGAAGTCCATTGCTTATTTGTAGTAATGGGCTTTCTTTTCTTTTAATCAAATCTTGTGTTTTCAAAGGAGGAGTTTGAACCAACTTACAGGATTGTTTGGTGAAACTTTTCCAAGTCTCTGTCCTTGGTTTTGATCAAGCTAAACTGATTAAACACGGGATCTGTTGGCTCCAGGTTTATGCTATGATACAGTTTTTGCCAGGTGAAATGACGCCCTCTTAGTCTTCATAATAGAGCCATAAACAGGCAGGATTAGTGTGTGGGTTGCCTGAAAAATCCTGTGAACCCCCTGTTGTCCCCAATTGTCTATGTCTGGGGGAACTTAGTAAAGGGAGGAGCTTCCTAGGAACTCCCTGTGTTTAGCCTTCATCTTCTGCCAATGATTTACTTACCCCTGTGTTGCTGAATTGGAAGACTGGGTGGTGATTTATCAGAAAGTGTAGCAGGAAAGACTTGTCATTTCGGAAACCTCAAATATTGGCTAACTGTAAGTTTCTGGCTATAAGGTAAGCTCTGGTTTACTGGTTTTGTCTTTTCTAAATGAGTTACATAGAATGTGAAAAACAGACCTCCGAGGAATGGAGATCTCTATCTCTCTTGAGTTAGCTAGAGTCAGTGCTAACATTTATGGAGGGGGAGGCCCTGTAGGTCATGGTTCAGAGCCTGGGCTCTGGGGGCAGGTAAATCCAAGTTAGGGTCATGGCTCTGCTACTTGTTACCTGTGTGATCTTGGCAGTTGATTTAACTCTTTAACCTTTAGTATGCTTCCTTGGTTAATTTTCTTCTTAGATCTGTTAAGTTTTTTAGTAAATCTTGGATTTTCTAGGTAGAATGTCATATTTTCTTGAAGCTAGTGATATTTTTGCCTCTTCTAATATTCATAGTACAAATTCCTTTCTCTTGTTTTATTGTATTGCTTATAATTTTCAGATTACTATTGAAAAGTAAAATGGTGTAAATGTCCAGTAAAAATGGACATCTATATCATAATCCTGACTGTAACTGGATATTTCAAATGTTTCATATTAAGTGGGATAACTGCTATATGTTTTGGTAGACATTGTTTATCAGCTTAAGAAAATTTACTTGTACTTTTTACAAGTCGTGAAAGGTCAAATTAAAAAAAAAGTCAAATTTTATCACATTCTTGGCATCTATCAAGCCAAAATGATCATATAGCTTTTCTTCTTTAGTCTGTTAAGATAATGCATTTCATTAATAGTTTTCCTATTAACTAATTTTTTTTTTATGCTGAATCACTCTTAAATCTTAAGATAAACCCTAATGGGCTATGATAGATTTTTCTTTTTAATATTGTTGAAGTTGACTTAGTTCTGTTTCACTTATGATTTTTTTTCATTTAAGTTTAGAAGTGCTTCATCAGGTTTTATGAATGGGATCTTTAATTCATTGTGTTAATTTAAAGGAGCAGCTGGGAGAGAGAAGTGGCCATGCTGAAGGAGCTCCAGCTCTCCCTGTCTGTCGTCCTGCTGCTGGCCTGTAGCTTCCTCTACCACTTCACTCTGAAGTCCGGCTGCCTCTTCTCCTGCCTTCCTCTCTTCAAGTCCCAGCAGGGGCTAGACGCCATCCTGAACCATGGACACAGCATTGTGTTTCTAGAGACCTCGGAGAGAATGGAGCCACCCCCATTGGTCTCCTGTGCTGTGGAGTCTGCTGCCAAGATTTATCCAAAGCAGCCTGTGGTGTTCTTTATGAAGGGGCTCAGCAACTCCACGCAGCTGCCCCTAAACTCCACATACCCAGCTTTATCCCTCCTCTCGGCCATAGACAACGTTTTCCTCTTCCCTTTGGATATGAAAAGGCTATTTGAAGACACGCCATTGTTTTCATGGTATACTCATGTAAGTGTTCATGGAAACTTAGAATGTCAATGGTTGTGTAGATGAGTATTCTGCAGTAAGGACTTAGGGTCAGAGATAGAACTAGAACCCATCTTTGGGTTGACTGACTCTCCCCTGGACCTCTTTCTACTGCAGAATTGTGATAGAAGTAAACAGAAGAGACTTAATCTGGGCTTATCCTCAGCGTAGTGTCTTTTTCTCCTAGCCTTATTTCTTTTAGGACCTAGGTTACTTTTGAGATTATCCTTAACTGAATGAGTTTTTATATATTTTCTAGGTGAATAGAACACTTATTTTTCACTACAGTTTTAAACCTATCTATGTTAAACTTTGTTTTCCTGTAACCTCAGGTAGAAACTGAGCAATATTTAGCACCAAAATGATTTAACTAGAAAATTCTCCATGAAGGATCAGTGGAGAGCTGTTATATGAAATTGGGCTGTATTAATATATGATTTTTGAGAAACTTCTGGAGCTCATTGGAAATTTATAATCCTCATCTTAGTAGTACAGCATAATAGGGAAATTATATTTCAGTGTAATATGTTTTTTACAGAGGACAAGAAGTCAGGTAATGCTTAAGGAAATTATAGTTCAACCATTCAGTGATTCCATTATGCAGGCTTTAACACTAATATTTTTTGAAAATAATACGAAGACTATACACAACATAGAATTAAACCCCCCATGTCATAATGTAATTATAGTAATTATAATGATTTTAGTTATGCAAAAAGCCACACACATCTACTGGGAAAAAAAGACATGAAGAAACTATGTAATACATATTAACAGCAGATGTTCTGGAATGATTAGATTAGGAATAAATTTAATGATGCAAATGCTTTGATTTTATAAAGGAAATTCTTTTAAAAAGAAAATGTATTTAAAAATTGAAATCAAAATAATTTTATTTGTGCCTGGCATAGTGGTGTGGGCCTGTTGTCCCAGCTACTCCAGAGGCCGAGGTAGGAGGATCCCTTGAGCCCAGGAGTTCGAGGCCAGCCTGGGCAACATAGTGAAACCATCATCTCAAACAAGACAAAAATAATACTATTTGCTTTCCATATAAAGTCCTACCAAAATTCTGATCATAGGCCATATTAAATATCAGCAAACCTTTTTTTAATAAAGAATCAGTGAATTAACATTTTAGGTTTCATAGGCCAGGTGGCAGAATTGAGGATGTTATGTAGGTACCTGTGTTAGTTTCTTATGGCTGTTGTAACAGGTTACCAAAACTTAGTGACTTGAAACAACAAAAATTTCTTCTCTAACAGTTCTGGAGGCCAGAAGTCCCAAATTTATTTTCACCAGGCCAATACCAAACTACTGGCAGGCTTGCATTCCCTTTGGAGTTCCAGGAGAATCATCCTGGCCTCTGACCAGCTTCTGGTGGCTGTGGCATTCCTTAGCCTGCAGCCCATCACTCTGACCTCTGCTTCCATCTTCAGTTTCCCTTTTCCTCTCTGTGTGTAAAATCTCCCTCTGTCTCTCCATTATAAGACACTTGTGATTGCATTGCCCATTGGGATTATCCATCAGGATAATCTCCCCATCTCAACATCCATCACTTAATGACATCTGTAGACATACTTTCCCCATATGAGGTAGCATTCACAGGTTTCAGGAGTTAGGACCTGATATCTTTGGGTGGCCGTTATTTAGTATACTATAGTATTTGTCTTAAAAGAGAGAAAACTCCTATTCTGCCTTCCTTGTTTGCCTGGGGCTTGGGTGGACTGTCCTGGGAGGTGGGCGTGTTTGTAATTAGTCGCTGGCAGCTGGAAACATTTTCTGGCTAAGTGACAAGGCCTGAGGGGGGAGGGTCCTGATGGGCCAGGAAGGTAAGGGATGGGGCTGGGGGATGTCACCAAGCTCAGTTTTATTGTTGGCGCCAGTGGCTTCTAGATGCTAAGGTGTCAATCTCACCTTCCAAAGAGCCTCAAAGTCTCAGATTGAGACCTGCCAGATGGAGGTGGAGCAACCTTCCACTGATCCAGGCAGTTGCAAACAGCAGGGTTCCCTGGGCATTGGTCTAGGAAGGCAGTTGCTAGAGCACAAGAGGCACAGCAGCTTGGTCCCTGAAGTGCTCAGTCAGTGCTATCCTGCTAGAGGGTGCTCCAGGACTGTATACGTTTCTAATACCTGGGCTAGAGATTGTATTTTGCTCCTTGAAAAAAAGAAATCTCTACCCAAATTATTTTGGGAGAGGCTGCACACTGTATCCTTTTCTCACAGATGAGTCATGCACATGAGGATATTAAAGCCTCTTCATAGTTCTGAACTAAAGAAATTTAGTTTGATTGAACGCATCACTTCCCAAATGTATTTGAGCATAGACACCCCTTTCAGTGTGACACACAAATAATCTTTTGAAATTAGTGTTCCATGGAGCACAGTGTGGGTTGCTCTGAGCTGCACTTTACTGTTACCATGTTGGATTTTAGAAGCAAGATGAGTCCTGGTGTGCAGAGCCCAAGATGGGTCCAAGGATGCACAGCCAATTTATCAAATAATTATATTTACTTATTCTAACCCAAACCTTGTATCTTTTGAATGAGTGGATACCTGGAGCCAGAGGTTTGGGTTCAAACCCAATCTCTGCCTCTTACACTGAACAAATGACTAAATTTCTTGGTCCTAATTTTTAACTTGAAAAATAAGAATGATCATAGTCCCTATTTTTGAGGATTTGTGTAGATTATAAAGACCTTGGAACAATTATTGATGAATGTTAGCTATAATTATTTATGAGATTTTTGGCAATTGTATACAATGTGATGATTGGATTAGGAATGAATTTCTAGATTTCTAGAAAGTTTTAGTTTCTAAACCCTCCAGCTCCTGTGTATGTGGCTGGCGCCTAGCCACTGAGCTACAGGCGCCAAGCCAAGTTTTAATTTCTAGATTTGTGCCAAGCTTTTGTTAATTGCTTTCATTTCATATTACAGCAGAATTTTATTTTATTTTTATTATTTTTTTGAGACAGAGTCTCACTATGTTGCCCTCAGTAGTGTGCTGTGGCATCACAGCTCACAGCAACCTCAAACGCTGGGCTTAAGCGATTCTCTTGCCTCAGCCTCTCAAGGAGCTGGGACTACAGGTGCCGGCCACAACGCTTGGCTATTTTTTGGTTGTAGTTGTCATTGTTGTTTGGCAGGTCCGGGGTGGGTTCCAACCTGCCAGCTCTGGCATATGTGGCTGGCGCCCTAGCTGCTGAGCTATAAGCGCTGAGCCCATAGTAGAATTTTTTTTTTTTTTTTTTTTTTGTAGACAGAGTCTCACTTCATCGCCCTTGGTAGAGTACTGTGATGTCACAGCTCACAGCAACCTCCAACTCCTGGGCTTAGACGATTCTCTTGCTTCAGCCTCCAGAGTAGCTGGGACTACAGGTGCCCACCACAACGCCCGCCTACTTTTTTTGTTGCAATTTGGCTGTGGCTGAGTTTGAACCCACTACCCTCGGAATATGGGGCCAGCGCCCTACCCAATGAGCCATAGGCACCGCCCTATAGTAGAATTTTAAAAGAACATTTATTTTGTTAAGAGACAACTGTTTAATCTTTTAACCAACATATTTTAACTCAAAACAATATATTTTGCTTTCTGTATTCAAAAATCTTAGCATTCCTTATGGGAAATGCCAGTCATACTGAATTATTTTTATTATTTTAAAAGTCATTTTGTGTTTGCTCTTATTTTAGCCTTTGCAATCACTGTAATGAGCTCCCTCCCCTGCCCCATTTAGTCTATTAGCAATCCTGACTCGCTTTATCTTTAGCATGGACGCAGAGCCTGATCACTTTTATCTTACTCCCTCTGTTACCACCTTCATCTTTTTCTGAGTTATTTTACCAGCCTCCTGTCTCTTTGCTTCTACTCTTGCCACCTTCCGACCTCCCAGACTGTTTTCCACACAGTAGCCAGAGTGACCCTTTTAAGACCAATTCAGATTACATCACTCCTTTCTTCCAAATCTTCCAAATAATTTCAAAGTCTTGGCTTCAGCCTACCTGATCTGCCCTCCCGCTCTCCCTTCCTACCCCCAACCTTTTCCCCTTCTCTGCTTTGCTTCAGCAACTCACCTCCCTTCCTGTTCCTTCCTATTGCTGCACAAGGTGAGTGTGCTTCTGCCACAAGGCCCAGCCCTTGCACTTGCTGTTCCCTCTACCTAGAACCCTCACTTCCTAGATTTGGGCATGCTTCACCCACCCACTTCATTCAAGTTTCTTCTGGAACTGATATAATACAGTGTTCTACCCTGCCCCTTTCACAGCTCCCTCACCCACTGGAGTCTTTACCCATACCCGGCACAGTATACATCTACTTGTTTGTTGTCTGTCTCCTCCCAGGAGGGATTTGTATGTTTGTTTACTGTTGTATCCTTAGCAGCTTTAACGGGCTTGGTGCACCATAAGTAGGCCTTCAATGAATATTATTAAAGGAATTAATAAGTTTCCAAAGGTATGCATTTTAAAATTCTTTTGCCAACTTTTCAAATAGCAGACATATCAAATTTTTCTAGTTTCCCAGTTAATTTTTTTTTTTTTATCAGTTTTTAGAATTATTAGGACTTGATTTGATTCTTCCTTCACAGGTTCATATTTGTGGCTAATGTACACCCACATCACAGAATGACTCATACTCATATTGTGTAATCTTTTCGAATTTCTTCTTTATCTTTTCCACTGCTTTAATTAAAAAGAAATGATTTCATGAAATCTTTAAAAGCTGCTAAAATCTTCCTGTTGATCATTTTTCTACTTAAAGGAAAAATTTTGAGGTGGAGGTAAGTTTGGAAAATTTGCAAAATTGAGCTTGTGGCAAAAGGGTTTTTGGGAAGGGGGCTTGCTTCACCCTTCCTGGCTGCTCTGGGCGGGGTCTCAGGCTGTGGGTCCCCTGCCCCTTCCTGGCTGCGGGGGGTGGGGGGGGTGTTGAGGGATGGGGGTGGAAGTGGGTGAGGGGGATGGGCTGACTTGCGCCTGCTCCTGCAGATCAACGCCAGCGCAGAGAGAAACTGGCTACATGTCAGCTCCGACGCCTCCCGCCTGGCCATCATCTGGAAATACGGTGGCGTCTATATGGACACAGATGTCATCTCCATCAAGCCCATCCCTGAAGAGAACTTTTTGGCTGCACAGGCCTCTCAATATTCTAGTAATGGGGTGTTCGGGTTCCTCCCCCGCCACCCCTTTCTGTGGGCATGCATGGAGAACTTCATTGAACACTACAATTCAGACATTTGGGGCAACCAAGGCCCTAATTTGATGACAAGGATGTTAAGGGTATGGTGCAAACTCGGAGACTTCCAGGAACTGAGTGACCTCAGGTGTCTCAACTTGTCCTTCCTACACCCGCAAAGGTTTTATCCCATCTCCTATCCAGAGTGGAGGCGCTACTATGACGTCTGGGATACCGACCCGAGTTTCAATGACTCTTACGCCCTGCATTTGTGGAACTACATGAACCAGGAGGGGAGGGCTGTGGTTAGAGGAAGCAATACACTAGCAGAAAATCTCTACCGCAAGCACTGTCCCAGGACGTACAGGGACTTGATTCAAGGGTCAGAGGCATCAGTGACTGGGGAGCTGGGTGCAGGTAGCAAATAGAGTCAACGTTGGGTTGCTGCTGCTACATCACGAAATTGGAGCTTCCTGGAGCATTACGCTTTCACCTGACTCCCACTCTGTCCAGGGCACTGGAGGCTTACTCGGGTATCAGTTAGGATTAGATTTCTCTATCATAGAACAACCCCCTCCCCCAAATAGTGGCTATAAAACATAGATGCCTCATTTTCCCTCATGTAAAAGAAGCCTGAAGGCTGGCAATTCAGAGTGGGTGTGATAATGGCATTTATCAGGGATCCAGGCTTCTTGTATCTTTCTGCTCGTCATCCTAGTGTGCATAGCTCGTGGCCCATGCTCCAGCACACCAGGTTTGCATTTTAGGCAGCAGGGTGAAGAAAGGAGGAATGGTGCACCCCTTTGTTTTGTGGAATACCTTCAAATACCACATAACACTTCCCATTATATCTCACTGGCCAGAATGTAGCTCCAAGAGAGGTTGGGAAATTTAAGGAGGAAGAGAAAAAGGATAGGCAGCTAACAGTTTTGCTGCGTGTTCTGCTTAACATTCTTTAGTTCTGGAGCATTGTCTGGGGGAAAAAAGAGACTTGATTTTTAGTCCTGGTTTTGTCATTCATTTATGCATTCAGTCAATAAATATTAATGGAGCCAAGCACTTATTTAGGGGCTGAAGATACAGCTGGATTAAGCAGATAAGGTCCCCAAAACTTACATCCTAATTCTTGGCCTTCATGACTCTAGGACACGACCATCCTCCCCAGGGTATCTGCTATTCCTTACCCTACCCTTTTCTATTTTACATATTTACCCTCCCTCAAATGGCTCATAAAATACATTACAAACTGATGCCTTAGATTCACATAAAAATTTATCTCTTCCATTTCAAAACATCATGCTGTACATCACAAATATATACAATTTTAACGTGTCAATTAAAAAATTTATCTGTTCCTTTCAGTAAGTATGAGAATTAATATTTTTTCATCAGCTAGAATTTTTTATAACCTTCCTTTTGGTAGCTTGCTTTATGAGAAAAACAAAGTTTACATTTTACTCTAAATAAAAAATTATAATGCCCTTTTAAACTACATCCATCCATCCTCTTTCAATGTAATATTTCCCCCTATGAGAATCACTGCTTTGAGTCTTATTAAATAATACCCACAAGTCATGTCTCCGCTCCTGGCTTTATTTATTCCTAGCTACTTGTTCTGGATTCTTAGATTTTTGATACCGTGGTCAGGCTCTGAGGCCTGCTACCACCCATCCATGGCCTTTCCCTTGGTTGTGAACTCCTGCTGGTTTTGGCTCTCTTGAAAGTCTCTGGGTGAGGATTCCTAGAGCTAGATGTCTCAGGGGCTAGTACAGTCACACACATAGAGAATGCCTGACAAATGGTTTTTCAACTAACATTCGTGACCACTACAGTTTTGAATTATAATAGTTATCAATCCTTTGTCAGATTTGTAACATGCAAATATCTTTTCCCATTCTGAAAGTCTGTCTGTTTGCTTTGAATGTTGTGTTCTTAGCTGTGCAGAAGCTTTTTAGCTTAATTAAGTCCCATTATTTATTTTTGTTGATGTTGCCACTGTTGCTGATGCCTTCTTCTTCATAAAATCTTTCCCCAGGCTGGTGTCATCTAGTTTTTTCCATGCTTGCCTCTAGAATTTTTATCATCTCATGTCTTAGATTTAAATCTTTTATTTATTGATTAAAATGATTAAATTGATTCATTGTGAGTCAATTTTTATAAGTGGTATGAGCTGCAGGTCCAGTTTCAGTCTTTTGGATCTGGTTAACCAGTTCTCCCAGCACCATTTATTGAACAGGGACTTTTTCCCCAGTATATTTTTGTTTGGTTTATCAAAGATCAGATGACAGTAAGAGGCAGGTTTCATCTCTGGGTTTTCAATTATGTTCCATCAATCTATGTCTCTATTTTTTGTGTCAATACCATGTTATTTTGATCACTGCACACATGTAGTATAACCTGAAGTCTGGCAGAGTGATGCCTCCAGCTTTGTTTTTATTACTAAGGATAGCCTTGGCCACACAAGGTTTTTTCTGGTTCCAAACAAAATAGAACTATTTTTTAGAGTTTTTCAAAGTATGCCATTGGTATTTTAATGGGAATTACATTAAATCTGTAAATTGCTTTGGGTAGCATAGACCTCTTTACAATGTTGATTCTTCCCAGTCAAGAGCTTGGTATGTTCTTCCATTTGTTAGTGTTTTCTGCTATTTCTTTTTCCTCAGGGTTTCACAGTTCTCTCTGTAGAGATCCTTCACCTCCTTTGTTAGGTATATTCCTAGGTATTTCATTTTCTTTGAGCTATTGTGAAGGGTATTGTGTTCTTGATTTGCTTCTCTCTACTTCATTGTTATTGGCATATACAAAGGCTACAGATCGTGGACATTGATTTTTATACCCCACTACAGTTACTGTATTTCTCGATCACTTCCAGAAGTCTTGTGGTTGAGTCTCTGGGATTTTCTAAGTATAAGATCATATCATCAGCAAAGAGCAAGAGAATATTCTGAGCAGGTATTATAGGCTTCATTCAATGGCCAACGGGGAATCCCACTCATTAAAGGCAAGGACCCAGGCAGGAAGTTGCTGGGGTAGCTCCTTCCAGATCCCAGTCCCATCACTGCCAGAAAAATGAGTGGCCAGATTACAGCAAGCCAGTCATACCTTAGGTTTGTTTCTAAACTCATGAAGCATGTCCTGCTTAGGCTTATTCTGGCCTTGCATTTTCATTTTTGCAGGAGAGACCTTTCTTTCAAGGAAGGAGGTATCTTCTACAAGTGTTCAGATTTCCTTCAAAGTGATCTTTTCAGGGAATGGACTAGAGAAGTCATATTCAACTAGTGTGCTAAAGCACACTGGTGTGCCATGAGAGGATCTTAGGTGTGCTACGAAAATTTTTGAAGACCATTAATTAAATTTTTTTCTAAAGAAGTTTAAAGCATAGCAAGTATATTCTCTTTTTTACTCTTTTTTGATCAACCTAACTTAAGTGTGCTGCAAAAGTTTGACTATAGATTCAAGTGTGCCGTGAGATAAACAAAGCTGACAAACACTGGGCGAGAGTCTGCCTAAGGAAGACTTTCCCCTCAGCTCCAGCCAATTTTAGAAATGTGAGAGTATAGGCCTTTTCTTGACAGATTCTCAGATTTTTCAAGAGAACCCCCCCCCCAAAAAAAACAACAACAACCAGGTTTTGATGTAAAATCTCCCTCTGACTGCATTATACATCAACTCTAAAACCCAACAATACACTTTTGACCCCAAATCACCTCATGGATTATTAGCGGCTGGCATCCCAAGGTTGGACCTTCCCACACACTTCAGATGCCCTGAACTTCATTTCAGGAGACTAAGATCTGGAGGTGGCTTCTGAGATGTGATGCCAGCAGATGTGGGCTTCCTTGGCTGGGTCCTAATTTCTAGACACATCCTGAGGTGTAGGAAGGGGACCGCCTTTGACAGGTTCTGAGCTGGGGGGCTGTCCAGCACTGATCTGAGAAAGGGCTCAGGGACTACAGTAAGGTGGAAACTATGGATATGGAAAATTCACCCTCCCTGTCCCTCCACCTAATAGCTACTGCCCAGCTTCTCTGGGTGACAGGAATATCCCACTGGTGCTGCCAAATCTTGTGTGTACTGTAGCAAAGATGGGCAGCAGAGGGTGACAGCTTCCCAGTGCTAAGTGATCTAGTTCTCCACAGGCTCTGAATTTGTTTCTTGGTAGCCTTGGGATGGAGAACAGATCTTGGCACATAAGAATAAGCACTCAATATCTCTTCCCTATATTGAGTATTGAACTAAGGCTCACTACGGGAAGGGTATGAGAGCTCCATGGGTGCTCAAGTTGCAGGCTTTGGCTCATGGCCAAGGTGGACCTGGGTGTGTGTCACATCCACCTTCTCACAACAGCCCTACAAAAAGGGCACCCTACTTGCATATGGAGAAATTGAGGTTGGGAGAAGTAGCATGCACAAAAAACATATAGGTACTCCCACAGCCACTTTCTGCAAACTTCAGGGACACAGTGGGAAGAAAGCTGAGAAGTAAATATTCTAAGTGATTTCACAGCATGAACTCAGGGGGACACAAAACTGACTGCCAAGCCCAGGCTGAGCCTAGAGATGCTTTAGCTAATTTGGTTTTCAAAACAGCCTTGCCAGGCAGAATTTATTTTTCCTTTTTTACAGGTGAGAAAACTGAAGGTAGGGGAGGTTAAGTGACTTTCCCAGGGTTACATAGCTTGAGAGGTGGAATGTAGATGTTTTAGACTCCAAAAGCCTGCCTTCTTCTCTGTTCTCCTATGAGGTGAAACTCATAGAGTGAAAAAAGTGTTGATTAGGAAAAGAGGTAAGAAGCAAGATTCCCCATCAGAGTAGATGGCTCACAGACATCTCTACTTGGTCCTGGGTCCTGCTCCACCCACTTTGTTTAAAAAAAAACACAAAAATACTTCAAAAATTGTGGTAAAATATACATAACATAAAATTTGCTACTTAAGCACTTTCAAGTGCATAATTCAGTGGCATTAAATACATTCACATTCTTGTATGATCACCATCACCATCCATCTTTGCAACTTTTCCATAATTCCTAAATGGAAACTCTGTACCCATTACACAATAACCTCCCATACCCAGCCATTGCTAACGCTATTCTACTTTCTGTCTCTGTAAATTTCACTACTCTAGGTATATTGTATAAATGGAATCACACAATATTTATCCTTTTTTTGTCTGGCTTATTTCACTTAGCATATGTTTTGCTTTGTTCTGAATGTTTGTGTCCCCCACTAAATAGCACTGAAATCAGACCCTCCCTCTATCCCCCACCCCCAGGTGGAGCCTTTGGAAGGTGATTAGGTTACAAGGTGGGGCCCTCATGATTGGGATTAGTGCCCTTATAAAAGAGACTTCAGAGAATTTACTATCCCCCTTCTACTACAGGAGGACACAGCAAGAAGATGACAGTCTATTCAAACCAGAAAACAGACCCTCACCAGGAATGGAATCTGCTGGTGCCTTGATCTTGAACTTCCCAGACTCCAGAGCTGTGAGGGAAAAAAAAAAAAAAAAAAAAAAAAATTCTATTGTTTATGAACTAGTCTGCGGTATTTTGTTACAGCAGCCTGAATAGACTAAGGTAGTTTTCAAGGCTCATTCACATTCTAGCCTATGTCAGAATTTCTTTCCTAAAAGGCTAATATTCCATTTTGTATACATTTATTTTGTTTATTCATTTATCTGTCAATGGACACTTCATTTATCTGTCAATGGACACTTCCCCCCTCCTTTTGGGCTACTGTTAATAATGCTATTATCAACATGAGTGTACAAATACCTGTTTGAGTCCCTCTTTCAGTTCTTCTGAGTACCCAGAGGTGGAATTGCTGGATTATGATAAATTTTTTTTTCTTAATTTCTTGAGGAACTGTCATTTTGTTTCCACAGTCGCTGTACCATTTTACATTCCTACCAGCAACGCACAGGGGTTCCAATTTCTCTGCACATCCTTGCCAACACTTGGTCCTACACACTTTTGCTTTGGTGCTTCAAGATGCAGAGCTTGGCAGATGGAGGCTGTGGTGGGAGAAAGGACTTAAAAATGGGGGTGGGAGAGAAATTCCCAGAAATCTCAGTCTCTGTAAAACAACTACTGGCTATGGGAAAGGATTAGGGACAGATATCAGGAGAGAAAAGTTTTTTAAGCTTGGGTTTCCCATCCAGAACCCCCAGCGCAAGAGAGACGGTTAAAGGGGTGGGGGAAAGATGGTTGCCATCCGTCCTGGACACACCTGAAGGACTAGCGTGGGGCTCAGTCTGGGAGAAATCAGGCATTCCTTTTAGTTTAGGGTGGGTGTTTAGGGCCCTGCCCCCAAGCTGCGCTGCAGGCCAGCGATTACACCCGAGGCAGTGCGTGGGAACCCGGGGCCAGTCCAGCCTCCCCGGGCTCCGCTGGGTCCAGCTCCTCAGCAAGGCTGGGAAGCCGTTCACAGCACCCTGGATTTCACTCACGGGTTAAACGTGGCGTTCCCTCTTTCCCCTAACCGCCACCCTCTAAAAATAGCTCATCCCCGAAGAGCTGGGAAGAGGCTCCGCCTCTTCTTGGCGTGGGTGGGGCGGCTGTCGGGGCGCTACAGGCGCGAGGTCCCCAGGCCACGCGTGGCCGGCGGCGCACAGAGGCGCCCTCGGTCCGGCCCCTGCAGGCCCGCGTGTTGGTGTGAGCCCGGAGGGCGCTGTCCTTGGCCGCAGAGAACGCCCGGGTGGCGGGTTAACGGTGGCTGGGGAGCATCCCCGGCGGCGGACGGCGAGGATTCCGGGAGCGGCCCCCGCGTGTCTGGGGGTGGAGCCAGTCGGGAGGCCGGGCCGGGCGAGGAGGGGAGCCGGCGCCTCCAGACCTCTTCCCGCTGCCCTCGGCTCTGGGCGACCCCACGGTGAGCCGGGCTGCGGGGGAAGCTATGCCAGGAATTCATCCCGGGAGGGGTGTGGGCGGGTAGCGACCCGGGCCGCGGGCCGCAGGCGGTTAAACATTAGCTGCCCGCGCCCTGCAGGGGGTCCAGATGGGCGCCCGAGCGGGCGGCTCGCCTGGCTCAGGCTCCAGACGCGTCGCTTCCTGCGCCCGCCGGCTCGGTCCTCCTCGCCGGTCTCCCGGGCCTGCTCTGGACCGTGGTGCCCCTGGGGGGGGAGGACTCGCGCGGGGGTGTGGGGTGAGGCGGATGGAGGCGGGGAGCAGGGGTGACTGATGCCCAGGGACGCGGCTTCTCTGGGAGGGCGACTTTGGATTTTCACTGTGTAGAAAAAGTAAAGTGTGAAGTAATTTGGAGAGCTTGAGGATCTGAGATCTGATGTCTGTAGTAATGAGATCATTCAGGCGGGGCGCCTCGGCTCATGCCCGTAATCCCAGCACTCCGCGAGACAGGCGGGAGGACTGCTTGAGGCCAAGAGTTCAAGACAAGCCGGAGCAAGAGCGAAATCCTCCTCTGTACGAAAAAATCCCCTGTGTGTGTGGCACGGGGCTGTAGTCCCAGCTACTTGAGAGGGCGAGGCAGGAGGATCATTTGAGCTCAAGACTTTGAAGTCGCAGGACAAAAAAGAGAGATTATTTAAAAACAAATACGTTGGCATCACTCCTGGGCTGCAGTTTAGCAGGAGGCAACAATGGTATTTTCGTTATGAGATGGCTGCGGATAAAAGTCCACAGAAGATTTGCTTAGTACAAGACAAGTGTCCACGTGGCTGGGGTAGAGGACAGGGTATGAAGAGGTCCTGGGGCCCAGCATTAGTTAGGGGCTCAGGCCAAGCTGCCCCTACCTGATCTTCTGGAAATCGATTTCCAACAGGACTTAGAGTGTGTGGTGTTCTTGATTGTGGCTTCCCAAATACCTCATCTGCAGAGCTGGTGGGTGGTCTCCTTTCTCAGTCACACTCTCTAACACCTCTGGTACCCCTCCTGGGTGGAGATAGAAGTCTGGTCCTCCAGTCAAGTAGCTAATAAATAGTCTTCTCAGATAATTCTGCATCTGGGAAGACAGGCTTTATTAGTACTTACTCCTTTTCTCTGAAACTCTGCCCAGGAACATCAGTCAAATCCTTACCAATATGTATTTTTTTTTTTTTTTTTTTGAGACAATCTCACTTTGTCACCCTTGGTAGAGTGCCATGGCGTCACTCCTCACAGCAACCTCAAACTCCTGGGCTCAAGCGATTCTCTTGCCTCAGCCTCTCAAGTAGCTGGGACTACAAGCACCCATCACAATGACCAGCTATTTTTAGAGATGGGGGTCTTGCTCTGGCTCAGGCAGTCCACCTGCCTTAGCCTCCCAGAGTGCTAGGATTACAGGTGTGAGCCACTGTGCCTGGCCCTTACCCTATTTTTATTGTAAAGAAAATCCTTTCGTGGCAAAAACTTACAGGAGGCTTTTGATAAAAAGGAGATACAAATATCTCCTTCACGTTGCTGGGAGTGGGAGGCTGACTGTGAGGAAGAGGTCTATGCCTGGTAGAGTGGATCTCTCTTGCTGCTTGAAGTTGCTGGGAGTGGCCACAGCTCCCATGAGCGTCAGAAAAGAGTGGAAAGGGGACCTCTTTCTTTAGAAAATGGCATAAGCTGAGAGCAAGTCTAAGGTCTGTAAGAGTAGTCCTCCAGGAGAGTCCCTGGGTGCTCCTCCTCTCCACTAAGGTCTCCAGGCAAACTCTGTGTGCCTATCCTGTTTGCAAACTGTGTGAGGGTTTCCTTGGCAGCCAGAACAATTAGCACTAATGACATGCCTGAGCTCCCTGGGCAGGCACCACTGAAGTTAGCTTGGAGACCAGGGCAGGTTTGTAAATGATTGCCTGGCAGCCACCTTGGAAGCTTGGCTCCCACCAAGTTCTCCTCTTGGCTGCGTTTTTCAGGAGGTGGAAGAGACAGTAAGGTGGTGTTGGTGGTGTCTAGCTGTCAATGTATGTTTAAAAATTATGTGTTTGGCTAAGTTTGTGAAGTTATTTTTAACAGATTATAGGTGGGTAGATTTCAGAAGAGCAAGTCTCCAGGAATTTTTCATGGTAGGCTGGCTGCCTTAGGAGTTGGTAAATATTCTGTCACTGGAGTGTGCAAAGCAAGAGTGGTAGGTGGATTTTCCACATTGGGTGTGGGATTACCCCAGGCAGACACCAACCCTTCAACAAAGAAGCAACTTTAGAGTGCTAACACAAATACCATTCTTTTGGATCACTAATCTGTGATTTTGGTCTAGGATTGGGAAGTTTCCTAAGACCACACCAAAATGTTTAGAGTTGATTAACACAGCTCCAGATTTCCTAATGGCTAAGTCACTTCTACATCTGTTTCTATTCCCAGATGTGGGAAAAGCAATCTATTGACATTTCAGTCTGGAGAAAGCACAATGTCCTTGTCCCTAGGGTGTATGGTTTCCAGGTAACCTGCAACACTCTGATTTGGCTTTGTGTTCTGCCTATCTTAACCAGGATGCGAGCTGTGGAGCTGAGGCAGGTTTAGCAAGTGGTGCTGAGATACAGGGAGCATTTAGAGTCTCCAGCACTGACCCTGTCCTGATTTGCGGTAAACCCTATCAGCCCTTGCACTTTAGTCAAGAAATCTCAGGTATTGTAATTCCTATAATGAGAAACAATTTGCATATCATCGTATCACTATTATTATTTGGAGGTTGGTTGGCATAATCCGAGAGCTTTGAAGCTAGAGAGAACTTGGTTTGAGTGTTGGTTTCATTGTTTAGTAGCTGAGTGACTTGCAGCAGGTCCCTTAGCTTCTCTGAGTCTCAGTTTCTATGTCTGTCAGATGAGGCAAATCATAGCTATTTACAAGGCTATATGAGGGATGGAATTAATGGTTTTAAAGGCTGGCACAGTGCCTGAAACATAGATGTTTGATAAATGACGGTGTACTCAGAGTGTAAATGCAAAGGTTTGAGGGCTGCTGGGGAAGAAAGCTGTAACACTGAGGTCACATCTTGATGGTCATTGTGTGAACTGAGACTTCTAACTGATGTGCTGGGGCCCACCTGCAAGGGCTCCTGCACTTTGAGATTTTGTTAAGTGCCATGGGATTAGTCTGTGGACATAAACAGTCAACAAATCAAGCATTTTACTGAGTCTGAGTGGTAGTTCTCTCCATTGAGTCCAAATGAATGGCTGCTAATTCCAGCTTTACTTTTTATCCTAATTCTTGGTGGTCCATAGCCTCATATCTTTACAACCCCAAGAATGTGAAATTTTTAGACAAATATTCTGGGATATTTGTCCATTTTTCTAAAGAACAAACTATGGAGCTGTACCCCATCACTGAGTAGTTGTGTGACTGTGGGGAAGTGATTTCCCCTCTTTTTTAACTCTCTCAGTTTCTTCATGTATGTAATAGTGTGGTGAGAATTACATGGGATAATAACATGTAAAACCTTAGCACTGTGTGTGGAGCATAGTAGAATTTTTGAAATGGCAACTATTTGTATTAACAATGGCAGGGACTATTGCTTGGGTCACCAGTCCGTGGTGCCTGGCACTTAGTTTGGGTCGGGAATGTCATTTTTTTTTTTTTTTTTAAGGTTTCTCATGTAAGTTTATTTTTATTTTATTTATTTTTATTGTTAAATCATAGCTGTGTATATTAGTGCAATCAGGGGTACAATGTGCTGCTTTCATACACAATCTGAAGTATTCTCATCAAACTGTTCAGTGTAGCCTTCATGGCATTTTCCTAGTTACTGTATGTAGACATCTGTATTCTGCATTTAGCAAGCTTCGCCTGCACCCATTCCAAGATGCACCATAGATGTGGCCCTACCCATCATCCTCCTGCCACCAAAACCTCCCCCCTCCCTTCCTCTTCCTTGGCCCTTTCCCCATAGTCTTGTGCTATAGTTGGGTTATAGCCTTCATGTGAAAGCTATAATTTAGCTTCACAGTAGAGCTGAGTACATTGGATACTTTTTCTTCCATTCCTGAGATACTTTGCTCAGAAGAATATGTTCCAGCTCCATCCATGTAAACATGAAAGAGGTAAAGTTTCCATCTTTCTTTAAGGCTGCATAATATTCCATGGTATACATGTACCACAATTTGCTAGTCCATTCGTGGGTCGATGGGCACT
>CAUYPK010015728.1:0-41819 GCA_963574355.1 Loris lydekkerianus | reverse complement strand
TTTGGGGCCCCAGACAATGCCCAACATTCTCCACACTTCTGCTCAAGCTCTCCCCAAGGCAGCTCAACTGAGTGCCAAGTCCAAGAACACCAAAACAGTTCACAGGTAAGGCCTTTCCAGTTTGCAGTCTCAGTGCTGCTTGTATTCACGGTTGCCGGCATGATTAGGTCGATCGAACACATGCAGCCACTTGCCAGTTTTCCACTGTTTTTGTCCTCCTCCTGGGGTCCAGAGGTCCCTTGCTGGCTCCCTGTATCCTCAAAGGGATGATCATAGGCAGAGCCCACCGGCCAGAAATGTCTGGAGTCTTGTCTCCCCAGATTCCCCGTGCCCAGTTGCAGGGAAGCTGTTACTCAGCTGCCATCTTTAATCCAAATCCCTCTCCTTTTTTCTTAAATACAAAGCTAAAAAGTGCTTTGAAATTAAAACCTTTAACCACAGTCCATGCTGTAAAAAATATTGTTTTAAAAGATTGCTTTTGGGTTTAGTCTGAGTTGGGGCAGGGAGGGGGGGGTTCTCTGCTCTGATATAATTCAGCATCTGGGAGAACAAATAATAGTTACTCACTTCTTTATGATATTGTAGGCTTTTTAGTTTATTAGACTTAAAATGATAGATTCTTACTCAGAAGTAAGTCTAAAAACACACCTGAAGTAAAATACAAATTAATAGCTGGAGGGATCATCCTTATGTATTGTCCTTTTATTAGCTCTCTAGTTGTTTCAGTAATACTATCAGAGGTGACTATGTGTCATATTCTCCTGCTGTGCTGTGGAGAACAGGGGCTTCATGTTGGCTTGAGATAGGTAGGCAGCGAGTGGTTAAAATGCTCTGAACTAAAGAAGATACTGCCGCAGAAAATCCTCTTTAGCAGGAATTTTTGATTGCTTCCTTGCTTGTTTTTATTAGGAGGAATACTTGTGTTATTTGATAAGGTTTCAAAACTTGCCCTGGTTCTCCACTATCCAGCCCAAATATCTAACCTCAGAATACAAACCTCACAAAAAAATTTATGTCAAAGTCATCTCTGACACTCCCAGGCTGGCGGGCAGGCAACTGCTCTAGGCCTCCACTGTCTCTTTTCTTGGAGAGTAATTAATTACGTGCTAATTATTTACTTATCAGGCACCATTGCATTCTACGTTTTGGGGGGTGAGGAACTTACCTTATAACTCTTTTTATGTCCTGCAACTTGCTGAGTAGGGGATGCATGAGAATTAATAAACGGAAGGATTTTAGCCAGTTCCTCAGGAATGCTTGCAAGTTTCACCGTTGGTCAATGCGCTCAGCAATTTTTAAAAATAAAATGTTCACCTTTTCTGTTGTCTTTTAGCCTTTAATTCCATGGCCTTTGTCATTTTTGGCAGATCATTCCTACTTTCACTTTTTTTCCTCCCCATTTTAGATCCTTCCTCCTCACAATTTCTCCTTATTTTTTGCCATTTCTACTTTCACTTTTTTTTTTCAATTTTAGTTCTCCTCTTCTCAAAAGTTTCTATTTATTTTTTCCCAATTTCCTTCTAGTCACCTGACCTATTATCTTTCCTAAAACTGATTTCTCCCTCAGAACTCTTCACCCTGGCCCTCTCAGCTTAAGCGACCACGCTCCATTATTTAGTTCCATTACTGGAATCAAAGAAACTCGACAACTTTATACTTTTATCTAGTTTCATCTGTGTGCGGAGATGAGATTTTCTCTATAGGTCTTGTATTGTTTAATCCATCTTTGGATTACCTAACCTAATGTCTCAATTAGGTTGGAATTGAAAGGTAACATTTTAGAATACACAAATAATTTTTTTTTTTTTTTTTAATTTTGCTACCTTATTCAAAAAACCTGTCTGGGCCTGAGGCCTTTATAAGAGAATAAATATTTGGCAATAATTTACCTTTCCTACGTTTTGGTATATTGAACAATTTTATTTTTTCAGAAGTCAATTTTAATGATGTCCATTACTACACACCCAAGAGATGCTACTTTTTCTCAAATACTCAGACATACAGTATTCCTAATTATGGCTCTAAGAATCATAGGATGCATAATAACCCAATTTTCATGTTTCTCTAGTAATAGAGCGTTGGGTGCATCTGACTTGATAATAATAACCTGCAGCAGAGTGCCCATGTCTAAAAGCAAAAAGAAAGAGCCCAGTAAGTTCCTTGGTAGACTGAGGAGCCAGTAGTTTTATCTTTCTTCACCAGAGGGAAATTGTTCACCATCTTCTTTAAATAATGATTCTGTTTCATTTGCTCTACTTTCTTTGTTTGCAACGTCTAATAGATGAATTCTACAATTTCCATCTCTGTCTTCTACGCATCTTTTAAAAAACGTATTTCCTTTGTTTTTCTTCAATAATTTGCTATTCAGCTATGTCAATTTTGCTGTTCAGTCATGAAAATATAAAAGTCGTGATCTTTAATTGCTCATCTTTATATGTAGCAGCTCTTTTGTCATGAATGGCACATTCTTCCTGCTCTTTCTAAAAATTATGAGTTATACATTTTGTACTTGCTGCTTAATTAACTCTCTATCCTCAAGTATCAGTTCTTATGTGAGCTGAGTTTGAAGTCTCCTTTATTCAATGTGTTAGTGCTCCTCATTTTGGTGATGTGCTCATGCTTTTAGCTGATGTTAGGCTGGGCTGTCTGTTGCTGTGTTTATGCAGCCTGCTTTGTAAAGGAGCAGAAGCTCTTGCCCAGCTCGTCCTACACACTATTTCAAGAGACAGAATAATTAGCAAGAAATGCTGCTGGTGGTTGATTACATGGTTCATCTTCTGACTGTTCTTTATGTTCTTCCCAGCTATCATCAACTACCTGCATCTCTGCTCTGTCATTTATCCCTCATCTACCACATTTATTACTCCTGTATGTAGACAAACCATTACTGCCTGTCACTTGAAGTTGGGGGTGGGGCATGTGTCAATAGAGGTGCCTAGCATTTGAAATCCTTACATGTTTCCATGCCAGAATAATTCACTTTGTGTTCCCCAGGGATTTCCTGCTTCCATCACATGTGTGGCAATATTTTTTCCTATATATTGGGGCATTTTTTTCCCTGCAATCTAATAATGCCTGCTTTCAGTATTCCAGGAATTGTGCAGGTTGAAGTTCTACCAAGTCCTCCTCATCTTTGAGCTGCTCTGACCTTTTATGTAGTAAGAGAGATTATACATCTCCGTTTTTTACACATGACTGTTTTAACTCCTATATATATTTTATAGTAGATTATACATGCCTGTTTTAACATTCTATATATACATTTTTTACATTGTCATCAAAATGAAAGAAAAAAATTCAAATATACAACAAATGAATTCTACATTTCATTTCAGACCCTTCCCAATTTCAGGTCATGTCCTGGATTCAACTTCTTTTCTTTTCTTTTATTATTATTATTATTATGTTTTAAATAGAGACAGAGTCTCACTTTATGGCCCTTTGGTAGAGTGCCGTGGCATCACACAGCTCACAGCAAACTCCAGCTCCTGGGCTTAAGCAATTCTCTTGCCTCAGCCTCCCGAGTAGCTGGGACTACAGGTGCTTGCCACAACGCCCGGCTAATTTTTGTTGCAGTTTGGCCGAGGCTGGGTTTGAACCCGTCACCCTCAGCATATGGGGCCAGCGCCCTACTCACTGAGCCACAGGTGCCACCCCTCAATTTCTTTTAAAACATTGCATTTTACCTTGTGACTTCTGAGTTGAAATAGCAGAGTATTTTTCTCTGCAATTGGCTTCACTTGGCACTATTTTGACAAACATCTGCAAGCAACCTGGAAAATACTCTTCTTGTTCTTGAGAAATCTTCCTTTGCTGGCACATTAACTTTGGAAGCAAGGCAGGTGTGAAAAGCATGATGCAGGCCGATTTGCACAGATGGTATAGAGGTCAAGTGAAAAAAATCTGATAGTCCCCTGAGTTGACAGTTGTGGGTAGTGTTGAAACACCAGTTATAGTATCTTGCTAATAATCAGCTTTTTGTCAGTTTTGTATACTAAGTAGCTCTCCAGTAATGTTGTTCTTTAGAAATCTAATAGCTTGAAACAGTGTATTACACAACATTGGAACTTCTTGTCAAGGCACAAAGAACACCAGCCAGGAAGAGTTTTATACAGAAACTATTCAAAAGGACAGAAATAATAGACCTGATTCAATGAGCTCTGTGTGGGCATACTGTACATTTTTCATTATCAGACAAGCAGCATTGCATTAATTATTAAGCCAAGATTCTTGAGACTGATGTCAAATTGATGGATTGAGTTGCTTATACAAAAATGGCCATTTATAATTAATTATCCCTAAAGCAATCCTCTTAAAAATCAACACATTTTCGTGGGTTATTAACTAAGTTTATATAGAATCTATAAATATTTTAATTTGCTAAAACTCTGCAAGAACTGGACATAAAACACATTTCCCTTGAAATGTGACTCAAAACTTACAAAGTACCAGATTACTGAAATTTTAAAAATTTAATTCTCATTAAAGAAATTACATCAGAGTCTTGCAGAATCATGTACAGTTCATACATTTTGCTTTATGCCCTTTCAGGTCACATGCTCTGGGTAGCACTGCCTTTTGGGCTCAACATCACATGGGTCCAGTGAGGTATCACAAAATGTCTTTAATTTCTGGGCTATTTTAAGCTCATAAACCAACTTTTGAAAGACATCTATATATATATA
Organism: Loris lydekkerianus; assembly: GCA_963574355.1. Taxonomy (NCBI): domain Eukaryota; kingdom Metazoa; phylum Chordata; class Mammalia; order Primates; family Lorisidae; genus Loris; species Loris lydekkerianus. The sequence continues at coordinate 37,134 of CAUYPK010015728.1, read as the reverse complement.
TTCTTGTTAGAACAAGCATTTTTTCTTCATTACGAATTATTCACCAAGAAGGATACAGGGAAACATATCTCAACAAATCTAAAGGGAACATAAATTAGTATGAAATCATTTGGAATATCACACAGTCTGGGGATTTGAATTCACAGAAGAACCCCAAAGTACCAAACACTTTTACCATCAAGCCGGATATACCTGCCATTTGAAACTGGAACTTATACTGGTAGTTCATTCAGCCGACCACACTATAATCACTATTTATCCAAGTGCATTTAGAGCTAAAGATTTTGCAGTATATTTACAAATCCTGACCAAAACATAAAATGTCTCTGACACTAAAGCTGCACACAGTGGCTTTGGAGGTGTCTATCAGAGCTTATTTTGCCTTTCCCACTAAGATCTGTTAAAGACTGAAGACTGTAATGAAAGTCAAGTACTTTGCCTTTTACTATGAGATGCTTGCTAAGTGGCTCTTCTGTTCACTTTTAAACCAGTCTTTGATTCCGTGAGCACATATTCTGTTTAATTTATAAGTGCTTTAACGCCAGTTTTTAAAAATAGAGGCTTTACTGACTCCCCCAAGAATTTCTTCTTTTTGGGATACTTGGGAAAGTTTCACAAGTCTATAGAGTTTCAAGAAAGAAAATAATACATTTAAAGTCAGGACTAGTAGAACATTTCTCGATTGGTCCAGTCACTTGTTAACTCTTCTGTATTTGGACAGCCTCTGGGAGCACAATGGAATGGAATTAGAATGGATATTGCAACTGGACGAACTTGAGTTTTTACCTTAATTACACATCTTACTAACTGCATTATCTTGGAAAAACTGCATGGTCTTTCTGGGTCAGTTTCTCATTCTGAAAAATTAACCCAGTACATATTTTCAGGTATGTATGTGTATGGTAAATACGGCGATAGCTTCAAGAATTGTGAGCACTTCATGCAAAACATTAATTATCCTAACAGCCCGATAGTTAACTATCATTGTTACATTCTATTTTACAAAAAAGGAAACAAAACTCAGAGACAATAACTTTCCTTAAGTCAATAAGCAAATAATCACTGAAATTGGGATCTGTCTACAGTGCCCTCATAATAGTGTTCTCTTCTATGTTATGTTTGAGCTTTGTGCAAAACTCCTAGTGCAAAGAAATTTAAATGACCTCTGCTTTTAACGATTGTATATACAAAGATTGAGCTCATTGTACCTAAGTTGCAAGGCCTGTAATATATCAAAGTTGACAATCCCTGAAGTCAAGTAATGGGACTATTTCCCCACAAAATAAAGCTTTCTAGAAACATAGGGGAAACTACATGAATGATAATTTATTTCAGGGATACCAATTATGCAAGTTTGTAATTTAAAAATAAAGACAAAAGACCAACTAAGGTACCACAGAGAGATACAGTAGTTGCTGATAATAAAACAAAACAAAACAAAAAAGCCCCAAAACTCATGTTATCATTGTCCTTGGACCTTCCTCCCTGTGGTTCTTTCCACAAAATCTTATTTCATCTTTAAAACAACCTTGTGATTTAAATAAAATTATCCCCCTTTTGGATGATGAGGTCCAGACTCAAAAGATAACTTCCCAGGGTCAGAGAATCGCCATTCAGGTCCTTGGCATTCAGCCATCCTGGTGTTTGACGAGAGTCATGGTTTAATTGAGACTAGTAGCAGGTAAGGGCTTTGCCAATAGCATCAAGGCTAGCTTTTGGAGAACACAATAATTCTCTTGTATTTTCTGAAACCAATTTCATTAAGTAGAAAGAGAATATCTATTTATGTATAACTCATCTTGGGTCAATCACTTTTACGGTTCTGGCCATGGGTTTATCTAACTGTTCCCGAGCCCAGCTTCACTTTGCATATATTCTGAGAAGTAGCACACTCCAGAATTTTGTGGTGACTATGAAAAAAAGTGCTTGTATCTTCGATTCTAAGCATTATTTCAAGGGGCTGGTATGGAGGTAGAGGTGACAAGTAGAAGAAAATTATGAAATTCAGGAGCTATGATGCTATGACCTGAATGTGTCTGTCACTTCAAAATTTATATATTGAAACCTACACCCCATGGTGATGGTATTAAGATATTGAAACTCTGAGAGGATATTAAGTAATGAGTACTCTACACTCATGAATGGGATCAATTAGTGCCTCATAAACATGCTTGAGTGAGTCTGTTCACCCCTCTACCACGTGAGGACAGTGCAAGAGGGGACCATCTTTGAATCAGACACCAAATCTGCTGGCAACTTGATCTTGGACTTCCCAGCCTCCAAAACTATAAGCAATAAATGTCTTTTGTTTATAAATTGCTCAGTCTAAGCTATTTTGTTATAGGAGCCCAGATGGCCTAGGACATACTGGTCTTCCTTAGGACTTTGTCCATTATGCATATAAAAAACTTGAATTCCACCACTAGGCCATTCCTTTTTTTTTTTTTTTTTTTTTTTTTTAGAGACAGGTTCTCCCTTTTGCTCAAGCTTGTCTCAAACTCCAGTGCACCTGCCTTGGCCTCCCACTAGACCATTCTTAGGAGAACATTTTTGGAGTCCATAGAAGTCTGTTTCTCTATAGAAAAGCTCCAGAATGTTTATAATCCCCCTGATATTATAAGGAAAAATTATGTGTATATTTTTGCATATCTGCAGTTTTGTTTTTAAGTGAGGAGCCAAAATTAATATATTCTTAAAAGAACATAATTCTGCATTCACTGAATCCACATATTTTTGTTATACACCTAATGTGTGCCAAAACTGCCTTTATTCTAGGTTAATTGTGGTACCTTTAAGAAATGTAAAGTATGAGATTTTATTCTACCTACAAACTCACAAGTTAGCCTGCCACAGATTTTTAAACACTGGCAGAAGGCATGATACTCTTGGGTCTGAGACAAGAGGCAGTTTATTATTCACAGCAATAACATTAGCTAAGGTATACACATTTGTATCAGTTCTCCAGGCCCAAATTGGCTCCTGGGTCCTGTAAGGAGCGTCAGATGTACTTGTATACACAGTTGGTTGTGTTTTAGGGGAGGAACCCTGAGTTTAGGAAACTCAAATTTTTATAATGGGCAGTAAGCATGTGTAAACTTTGCATTACGTATATAATGCTGGACAGTAAGAATTATTCCCTGGGAGATATTATCTCTATTGTTCGAGGCTATAAAAACATGCTTAAGATAGTCAGGGGGAAAAAAGGCAGCATTTCTGCTAAAAATGTGTAAAAACATGAGACACTCATAGGTACTTGTTCCCAAGAATGACCACAAAAGGATATGCTCCTTGTTCTTATTGACTTTTTGTGTCTGGCTTTGTGAACAAATATAAAGTTTAATATATACAACCAGCCTTCATGTCTGTGGGTTTTATATACATGTATTATACCAACCACAGATTAAAAATATTTGGAGAAAAATTATACCTGGGGCGGTGCCTGTCGCTCAAAGGAGTAGGGCGCCAGCCCCAAATGCCGGAGGTGGGGGGTTCAAACCCAGCCCCGGCCAAAAACTGCAACAACAACAAAAAAAAATTATATCTCTATTGATGATGTACATGCTTTTTTTTTTTTTAATCATTCCCTATGCAATATAGTATAGCAGCTATTTACATAGGATTTACATTACATTAGGTATAACAGGTAATCAGAGGACTTGAAATCTATGGGAGGATGTGCACAGCTTCTATGCAAATACCACTCCATTTTATTTTATATCGGGGACTTGAGCAACTTTTGATTTGTGTATCCTCAAGAGGTCCTGGAACTAATGCCCTTCAGATACTAAGGATCAACTTTATTATAAGTTGTCATAATAAATTGAGAGAAACAAAGAGCAGTGTGCTAGTAGAATTACAGAAGAAGTTAACAGACAACTCCATACTGAACCTCAGAGTCAAAGCATTCTATAATAGACATACTCTTATTTGGCAATATGAATGTTACTTTCTTTGCATTATTATTATTATTATTGATTAATAATAAAAAAAAAGAATCACAGAAGTGGGAATTAAATTGAGTGGGCAAAAAAAAAAAAAAAAAAAAAGGCTTATTTGACAGAGGGACTTTTAACCTGATAGATCAAAAGAAGTTAGGCAGGCTGAGCTGAGATGAAAGCATTTTGGAACACGATATTTGATGGTTCAGATTTCAGAGAATTCAAAGATTGTTAAAACTGCCAGTATGATCAGAATGTGGGAGAGAGGGGATAAATGCAGGAGATGTGGTTGGATGGGTAGGCAGGAATAGATTACAGTGTTCAAAGAGCAATAAGAAAGCCACTAAAAGATTTAATTGGAGAGTCTAGTCATCTGATTTACATGTTAAAAGGTGGTTATGCTATATGTGGAGCACATGAGAGGAGAAAATAAGGAAAGTGAGAAACCAGAGAGGAAGCAGCTGGATGAGGGTTGCCCAGCAATGGTGATGGCTGTGAAGGAGAAGATGAGTAGCATTTAGGGCTGTTTTCTTAATTTAACCCTCTGTATTCAAGTTTTTAAAAATTTTGAGTCTTTTTCTTTTTTTTTTTTTTTTTTTTACTTTTTCATTTCCTTACCAATTTTGCAGCTCACTGGACCAACAGCAGTACTAAAACACGAGGGATTCTAAGTCACGCTAACACATGGACTCTGAAATAGTGTGATCGTCAGAATGTCATTGTAAACCCGGTTGTTAACAAACATCTCCGGGTTTAGGCTCCATGTGTATATATGTTTGGCTTCCTAGTGGCTGAAACTAAGTATTTTGCATCTTTATGTCCCACTTCCTGGTGTAGTGTTTTGTTTTGAAACTTTAAATATTGGTCAAGTAAATAAATTAATACGTGAATGATGAATGGAAACACGAGACATCTATGGTCATCAGGATTTATTTTCTTTATTTTTGTGCACACTCCAAAGAAATAGGATAGACCTCTACCCCAAAATTGGTTCAGATATCAAGACTGATGATATTATGCTCATACCAAGAGGGCTTGCAAAGATTTTTTACTCACACAATAAGGTTTTCTGGGCAGATCAGGTCATGCCTCCAAAGTTGTTCCAAAAATGTCTTGAGAGAACAGTGAAAAAAGTCTGGGATGCGGTTTTCATGTTGTTGGAGGTGGGGCCAAAGTGGGGGTCCCTGTGCATGGCTTGAATTGCCTGTCAGCACCTAAGGAGAATGCCCTTGGGCTTTTCAAGATGTGGCACAGGAGGAGAAGAGGGAGGGGTGAGACTTAAAAGCTGTCAGGAGTCAAACATTAAATAAAAGGAGTTAGAATTACATTTAGTTACTAGAATGAAACTTGACAGAGCAGGAAAGTGATCTATGTGCACTGAGGGATAAGAATATTCCCTAAACGCAAGTATAATGTCATCTCTTTTGCTATTAAACTTCTGGTTAACAAAGATTACATTGAGATTAAATATCTCTCAAAGCTTTGCAATAAATAGACATCTTGCATAACAAAGTCATCTTGCTACCTAGAAATAACTTTGTTAATAACAAAATTATGGTTATTACTTCCTACAACAAAATTATGTTTGTATGCAGCAAGGACCCTTATTACTTGTTGTTATCTCATTGTAGGACCTAAAGAGGATTGGTGGAACTTTCAACAGAAACACCAGCATGTAATACTCAGGATACGTGGCCAGGGGACAAAAAGAAGCTATAGTGACATCTTTTTTCCAAAGCTTAATAATGTATAGAAAGCACGTTTTAAATAGTTTGCCTTTTTCTGGGCAGTAAATAGGTTTGGCAGGATTGAAACAAATGGATGTGCCCATCACAATCAACTTAATAAAAGGAAAGAAATGGAGAGAAATAATCAGAAAGAAGACAATGTATATAGTCTTGGAGAAAAAAAAAAAGATTTAAATAGAGCAGGTGCTCCAGCACATTTTGTTTAAATGAAAACAAAATAATTGGATGGGATATCCCCTTCATTACATTTACAGAGTCAAGAAACAAGATGTCCATTTCTTCCGAGTTGGACTGTTAAGGATGTAACAGTCATTCCTATTCTTAAAGCAATGAGACCAATGCAACCTGTGATCATTCTAAAACTGATTATCTAGCTTGGGGGCTATCCACTCCCATTGCCTCTCTGTTTCTTCCCTTTGGTTTCATGGCTTCAGTAGCAAGTGTCTGCAAATGGAATAATTAAGGAGATAAAATTCAAATGCATCTGTTGGCTACCTACTACCATCTCAGCTAGTAGGATTAATAAAGGTAGAGGTGGTTATATACATCTGCAAAAATGATTTCATTTTTCTATACTATTGTCCCTCAATCACCATAGATAATTTAGAGCTGGCTGCATGTAATTAAAAAGTCTTTTATCTCTTGTGGTTCTGTAGGCATTCTATGGAGTTATAAGGGCTGGTTTCAATGATAGAATGATTTTAGAGAAAACAAAAACCTAAGCACATACTTTCAAAACACATCAGGCATTAGATATTGAAACCTTCTAAATAGATACAATTTTTATAGTAAATTGGTGATTTGGTGGCTTTATAGTTAGCATAGATATTAAGGATATTTATAAATATATGTATGAAAAACTTTGGCAAGGAGAAATAGTATTTTTACCAGTATTTTATGCAAAATGACCAATCTTAAAAGGTAAGATGAGGTGCTTTTCTCTTGACTTCTAAAATATTTAGCTTACTGGAACTTGCTACCACTGAAATGCAGATGAAAGTGAAATTTTTTTTAAAAAGTCTAGGCAAATATGTCCTAAAAAGAATAGGTTAATATTATAAAATGTCATCATTTATGAAGCTTTTGTATTTACTATTGTTTAATATTTTTAAATATTTTTACTTTTAAAAATGCATAAAAGAGTAATAGAAATAAAAAAAGAGTAACAGAAATCACAAGCATGGCACCTATTTTTCTTTTTATTGGACTCTGTCCTCCTCGACTTTGTCTACACCATTGAAAAATGACATTCCTCTCCCTTTTTCTGAGCCTTTGACATATGGCTGGCAATTCTTCATCTTTACTCTACTGGGTTAATTATTGGTGACTTAACATTTATGCTGAAGACTTGACAGCACCTAGGTGTCAAAGTTTCTTGAGTTTTACAATTTTAGGAATATTAAATCTTCACATGCAATGCTGTATTTTGAAATTAGCCACACGTTGCATTTAAGATACAACCCTGAGATCACCATTCACAATCACATGCCAGAATAACCATTAAAAACGGTAAAAGACAACTGAAAAACAGGTGGAAAATACTTGCAACATATATCATAGAAAAACTGCAAATGCTCCCACTACAAGAACTTTTAAAAATTGAGAAAAAAAAAGAACACAACTTGATAGGAAAAGGCATGAATAGATAATTATTTTAAAATATTATAAAAATATCCCTTACACATATTAAATCTGTTTAAAGTCACTCAAAATTGGAAAATAGAAATAAAACAAAATCAAGTGCAAAGATTCCTTATTCTTGCCCCATGAAAACAATATATCTAAGACACATAATTTTCACTCTTCCATAAGGGGCTACCTCCCATTTATTACTTTTTCTCCTTCTTGCTATCACCAGAGATTCCCTAGGTGGTATGCAGGATTTACTTTTTTTAGTTCTCCAAATAACAAGTTTAACACACAAGGGAATGTTTTGTAAATCAGTTATTTACAACTGCAATGCTAATATAGTCATTATTTGTACCTTATTATCTTTTAAACTTTTATTTGAAATTAAGAAGGACACCATTTTATTTATACAGAAATAACTTTGATTCACCTGTATTTTTAATCTAGAAATTGCCCCTAAACTTTTAAAATGTATCACCTCATACCATATGCTCATATGTGAATTGGCTTAAACACATTTTACTCACATTCTCTGCAGGAAGGCTGAGTGTAGGCTTGTCACTGATATTTTCTGTCCTTTTCGTTGTGTCTGCCGTCTCCCCTGCTGTCATTTCAACATTATTAATAGTGAACTATAGCACTGAAAGAGGTCGGGTCCAATACTCACAAATGCTTTGATTGCACTTTATTTTCATATGAATTTCTACCTGTCAAAAAACTTATCATTTTCCCAAGAGCTTGACAAAATCCCCCCAACCAATTCAAGCCTTTGCTCTTTTACACTGTCCCACATGGTCTTTTTTTTTTTTTTTTTTTTTTCCTGAAGTATGATCCTTGTTTGTGTCTCTGCTGATCATTAGACCATATCCAAGAAAGACGGACCATGTCTTACCTGTAAAACGCTTGCCAAGCCCTGGGAGTATAAACAGAAAGATAATCTAGACCCTCGCTCAAGGAGGTGTTTGTTAGAGAGCACCAGTGTGTGAACAAGTGTTTGCAATGCGATTTCAATGCAGTCATTAAGAACATCATTATGTTGTAGTTATTCATATAACTGTGTTATTTCTCCCAAGACATTTTACACTCCTGAAGGCTCCCTCCCTGGGGCAGGGATTCTCCCTGTTCATTTTGTATCTGAGAGTATTTAGTATAATCTCCGGCCAATGGAACAGATTCATGAGTGTTAAGGATCCACTGGGCTCCTCAAATTCTACCATTAAGTGAACTGCGTGCATTAATAACTGTGTATGTATGTAGTTGTTATTAAAGCATTAAATAAACTGAATTTACTGATATTCTCTGACACAGATCAGCATGTTTTTCTATCGGTGTGATTCATCAACTAGATTCTTTGTTTTTTTTCTTGTTTTTTTTTTGTTTGTTTGTTTTTGGATTTTTTTTTTCTTTTTTTTTTTGAGACAGTATCATCATGTCACCCTTGGTAGAATGCCATGGCATCACAACTCACAGCAACCTCCAACTCCTGCTCTTAACTGATTCTCTTGCCTCAGCCTCCAGAGTAGCAGGCCCAGGCTGGGTTCGAACCCACCAGCCTCAGTGCATGTGGCTGGCACACTAGCCGTTGAGCAACAGGCGCCACACCCATCAACTGGACTTTTAAGAGGAGTAACTTCTGCACAGAGGGCACGGCCTCAGTGTCTTCCACATACTCAGCCTGTATCTCACCACCTTCTGCCTCCCACCCCAGACTAAGTCTTCTATTGGAGCTGCCTTTCTATGTAGGCCTCAGACATTTTCAGATAATTTTCATGTACCCTGTTCTTGCCAAAATCTTCTATGTACGGAGCATTACACCTCTAGTTCTCCAATAGCTTCCATGATGAGAAGCGTGATTGTTGTTTCTTTCTCTGCTTCATTCTCCCCTCTGCCATCTACTCTGCTCAGAGAAGCTGTGAGCCCTGTATCTTCGGTACCTGAAGTAGTTTCTGGCTTGTAGCAGTTAAGTAAAACAATGAATTGTGAGGAAATATAAATGACTTTTTCATTTCCAGATAGTCCCAGTTGTTACTCAAGGTTATGACATATAACATTTAGGTATTACTATATCTGAAGTAAGAATAGATTTTAGATAATATTCAACTGCCTTTATTACAAAAAGTAAAATCTGGACATGCTAAAGAATTAAAACGTTGCAGAAAGATATTGAAAGACAGTTAGAGGGGACCTTTCTCTCACTTTTGGCCTATGTGAGGAGAGACTTTCTCTCCAGGCAACACTAATTCTGTTTTCTCTTTACTCACACTGCTCCTAAGAAAAAGAAAGAGATTTCTCGTGGTGAGTTCATCAAGAATGAAAAGGCAGGTGTGGCTTAACTCTGCACTTCTTTATTCTCTCATGATCTTTCCATCTTTATAAATCAGGTTATTCACTGGTTGTCCCGAGTGCTTGCTCTTGAAGGTGGAAAGGATTTAGGAGGGGATGATATTTATCTGTGGGTAAGTTAGTTCTGAAATTTGGTTAGCAGATCCACGTCAGCTAAATTCTTCCGCCCTAATCTTTACCTGTGCAAAAATAGGCATTTTTGTTCTTTGTTATTATTTTGATTCTCAAATTACTTGAAGCTTAATTTTTTTTTTACTTATAGTTTTGATATGAAGAAGTCTATTACTTTCCAACAATGATGATAACCCATCCTATCCCAAATATTAGTCCTCTTACAACATTAAGGATTAATATATATTCCCTTCTAGGAAAAAAATGCACACACACACACATATCTCCACACACATATAACTTGATGTGCAAGTAATGTCAACAAGGTCATATTGTTCATTTTCTTCATAATTCTAAAATATTCATTTTATACTGAACTGATGCTATATATGTATCTTTGGAGAGCTTGCCATAGCAGTCAATATAAATCTACAATACTTTTTTAAAAGCTGCATAGTATGTTATTGTTATGTAGTGAACTGCAATTAATTGACTAAATGTGTAAAATTGTCCATTCTATTGCCTTCATAAAACGTTTTGAATGGTCTCAATCAATGGTAGATATTTAGTGAATATTGAGGGACTATACTCCTAGTAGGAATAAGAGGCACACTTGGAGTAATGCCAAACTTGGTTTTGTAAATTTATCCATCCTAACCATTGGTGGCAAGTTGTACAAAACCCTTTCCTCGCTGTTTCTCTTTTCTTTTCTTCTTCTTTTTTTTTTTTTTCCTTTTTGTTTTTTTCTTTTTGCAGTTTTTGGCTGGGGCTGGGTTTGAACCCACCACCTCTGTCATATGGGGCCGGTGCCCTACTCCTTTGAGCCATAGGCGCCACCCTGTTTCTCTTTTCTTATCCTACTGCATATGGGAACTTGATCTTCTCCAGTTATCTCTTCCACACATTTCCTTTAATCGCTCAAATTTTCACTGAAGCTGTAACAATCTTATCACTAGAAAGATCCCTTCTACAAACTATTTTAATCCCACTCTTCAAACAATGTCAGAGTAAAGGAAGATCTTTTTAAGGATAGCATCCAGATTTTAAGCTTCTTTGTATTTCTTATCACAAAGAGAAGAACATAATAGGTATGCATTTCCTTCAGAAAGGATTTTTAGATTGCTTAATACAGTCTGTTCCCACTTCTTCCCTGTACTTTAAAGACAATTAATGTAGAAAACATTAAAATTGCTGAAATCATCAATGAACCTAATATCATTGTCCTTTATTAATCACATGATCTATAAACATTTGAAAAAAATTGTGCATACATCTGGAAGGCATCTATAGCTTTATGTGTGATTCTTTATATTCACAGTCCTATGTTTCAGATACATTCCCTAACATGCACTGTTTTAGAACCATATCACCCACAAAAGTGGCCCTCATCTAAGACGGGAACTAAAGATTTAATAGTTTCATTCTTTTGTCTACACAACTTTTCAGCAAGAGAATGTCAGTAAGCTAAACTTGGAGATTTTTTTTTAAAGGGTCAGTACAGGTCGGGCATGGTGACTCACACTTGTAATCCCAGCACTCTTGGAGGCAGAGGCAGGTGGATTGTCTGAGCACAGGAGTTCAAGACCAGCCAGAGCAAGAGCAAGACCCCATCTATAAAAAATAGCCAGATGTTGTGGCGGGCACCTATGGTCCTAGCTATTTGAGAGGCTGAGACAAGAGAATTGCTTGAGTCCAAGAGTTTGAGGTTGCTACGAGTTATGACATCACAGCACTTCACTGAGGGTGACAAAGTGAGACTCTGTCTTCAAAAAAGTAAGTGTGGGGGGGTTAGCAATAATAATAATAGCAAGCATTTCTGAGTCACTATTAAAGGTTTTATATTAATATTAACCCTATGAGACAGATATTAATAGTTCTTTTACTGAAGAAGAAAATAAAGCTTGGAGATGTAGTTCTTCTATAGTTCTAGATGTAACTATATACTGCACCAGTGATGTATATAGTTAAGATTTGCACTTAGTTTCATCTGGTTCTTAAAATCAATACTGTTCTTGAATGGAACAATAGAATAATGAGTTCCATATTTAAAATTTAAAACAAAAATTAAGAAATATTCAGAGAGCTTCATGTTTAAGAAATAAAAGCAGATAAAGTTTCTAGAATTAATTTCTGGGAGCCCAGCAAAGCACATTATACAACTTGGCATTTCACAGAGGTATGAGCTTTCCTCTGCTTCTGCCTAAACTGTTTTTAGCAGCAAGTATTTAAATGCTAATATTATTTTTCTCAAAGAAGAACATCAATCAACAAATTTAACAAAAATATTTTTGGAGTAATGTGTAAGGCACTGAGAATAATGTCTTTTATGTGGATTTTATTACTGCAGTTAAATAATTAAAAAACACACACACATTAGAAGGATAGAGCTATATCCTTAAAAAAACTATAAAATAACTAGTATTCATAATACAACTCTCACTTTTTATTAATAGTCCATGTTCATTCTCTTCTTAGCAAAAATTATGCTTAAAACATTCTGATGTACTTAGATTGTGTGTTGTGCCACTAATGACCTCCTCCGATTGTGCCTTTAACCCTCCCCCTGTCTTCATGCTTTCTCTATTTTCTATTTGAAAACCTGCTCTTAGAAGATCTGTTAACCAAGCAACATTGATTGCACGTTGCAAAACTGAACAGGTTGATTGTGATAGTCTTTGATATATTGTTATTTCACAGGAAATAAAACACCTTTGGGACTTTTGTCTTGTATTTAGTAAGCACTCCACAAATATTTTCAAGTCTATGTCTAAATAAATGAATGTAACAATAAATATTTAATTATCGCCACTCTCAGTTTATAAATGAATTCTGTTCATTTATAAATTGAACAGAAGAAAAAGACTTTTGGGGGCCCCATAAATAATGTTATATAATCTTCAAATTTATTCAAAAATAAAACTAGATAAATATCTATTCAAAAGATGCTTCTGCAACTCAGAGCATTTTATTCACCAAGGGATTTGTAAATATCAGAAGAACCACTCATTTTCAGATAATTATATCTGTAGTATTAATAATAGTAATAATAATTCTTCTTCTTTTTTTTAACACAGAGTCTCGCTTTGTCACCCTCGGTAGAGTGTCATGATATCATAGCTCACAGCAACCTCAAACTCTTGGACACAAGTGATCCTCTTGCCTTGGCCTCCCAAGTAGCTGGGACTACTGGTGCCTGCCACAAAGACCAGCTATTTTTAGAGACAGGATTTCACTCTATCTCAGACTGGTCTCGAACTCCTGAGCTCAGGCAATCCACCCTCCTAAGCCTCCCAGAGTGCAGGGTTACAGGCATGAGCCACCACACTCAGCCATAGTATTAATAATTCTTAATTGATTCTGTTCTGAAATGAATCAGTGAGTAAGAATAAAATAAGATGATAAATTACTTTAAACTATTTATATTAGGTGGTCAGGTGTGTTAGTGTATTTTTTCAGTGGTGTGTATCTGTTTGGAACTGTAATTATCTGAAAATTTTTAATCATGCTTTTAAGACTATACTGTTGAGATTCATCGTCCTGCCCTGACCTAACTGCATCCGTTATCTTCTCACCAAATGCATCGTATTACCTTTGAGATGAGAGTGAAGAACAAATGTACAAACATACCTGATCTCTTTCTCCTTCCTTGTCAATTCCAGGAAGTATCTATAGTACCTTGAGAGCAGCTTGTATTTATCTAAGTGCTGAGTGAAGTAAGCTAATTGACTATCAGTGAGAAATTGAAAAAATAAATTTTTAAAGAATTACCTACTTTGGAATCATAAAGTTAGAACTCCAAACTCAAAAGCATTTGATGATAATCAAATAGAAACTCTTCATTTTATGGTAAAGGAACTAAAGGAAGTAAAGGATAATTGAGAATTGGCTGAACATTGATAACCTGCCCTCTGTGAAAACACAGGGAAGTCATAAATAAATATAGTTGATAAGAATGTGCTCAGCCCATTGAAATCAGGCTCTTTGGGGCTCTTTATTTTTAGTGCTAAATAAATAGGTGGTAAGAAGGAAAAGAAAAATGAGTCTACACAGAAAAGGAATTGGAAAAAATAACACATAGGCTCAGAACAAAAAGGAAAGGAGAGAAGGAAAGAAATAATCAGCTATCAAAAAGATAAATAACTTGAGAGAGAAAGAAAAGAAATGCAGAGAACCTAACGTGGGAGGCAGAAAGCAGAGAAAAACGAAGAAAGGAAAACATAGATTATTCCAGCATTTTGAAGAAAAAAACAAAACAAACAACAAAAAATAGATGAAAGAATTCTCCCTTGCCATTTCTTTCAACTGTGCCCAGATTTGGTCCCATAATAAGAAAGGTGAGTCATTTTGCCTTTGGGTGGTAACACAAATATTTTGATGGTAAAGAAAAGGTAGGGGGATTTGAAGTTTCCAGTAGCTATAAAGCAAGGATATAGAGGATTTGCTGGGAAATAATGCTTGTGAAAATATATTAGTATTGACACTTTTTATAGTGTTAAAGTAGTGATCTCTCCTACCTCATTTTCAACAAAAAAAGAGGGAGAATTGTTGTAATGCAAGTTTCTATCAATATCAGAGAGAAAATAGGAGGAAATGTGAGCGTCTAGGAATAATAACTAGGCAAATTTAGACCTAGAACCTTATAGTATTTGGAGAGAAGAACATCCAGAGCGGGTTTTTAAATTAAGAATATGAGGGAAAATATTCTTCCCATAATAAAGAACATTTTGAGCTCCTTCAAAATGGATATTTTGGAATGATTATGGAGTGATGTCAGCCTTTCCATAATGGTTCAGCATTGTAACATTATCTCTCCTTCTACCACCTTGTCCCTAAGAAGCCTAAAGTTCCTCCAAGGAGTTGTATCAAATGACATTGTTGAGGAGGTAAACAAAAGACAGAAGGGGAAATGAACACAGAGATCATGTATAAATTAAAAACATTTCTAGAGGGAAGAGAAGTGTTGTAGCATAGGGTGGAAAGGGGTATTTTTTAATCTTAAAAAGACAGGACAGAGTATCTGTCAAGCAATCTATTTCCTAAAAATTTAACTTAGTTAATGTGTTATGTATTTCTGTGTCATTATGGAATTCTTGAAAATACCAAATTCACATTTAATAACTTGATAGGAAGATAAGGTAACTAAAATGAAACATTTCGGAGTAAAATTTAAAAGAGGAGTTACTTGGTGGCTTGTCTTCCAAGTCACAAGAGATTTCCAGGCTTGCCAGGAAATTGTCTTGTTCTCAGCAATTCCTCAGATGAGTTATGAGATTGGTGACTATTGTAGCAAGTATGATTTTCAGTCCTCTATAGAAAAGAAAAGAATTAAGACTACCCCATTGGCAATCACCAGAGTACTTCCCTAAATTTAGCTCCTTTCATTCCAGAAAAATGGAACACTCTACTGGCTACCTAAAATGGGGGAAAAATCAACTTGTATGCTATGATTTGTTTTATATTTTGTGCACTGAATGAACTTTAAAAAAAGTTCTTATCCTTCCCTGAGGAAGAATAACATTCTTATTCTTATTTTTCACCTCTCTTTTATCACCACAGTGTTAAAACATCACCTTGTGGTAAAAAAAAAAAAAAAAAAAAAATCAATTTTGTGTGCCAGTGTTCCAATGTGTTTATATACATTCAAGAAAGGTAATTTTTAGGGCTTGCTGCCCAGGACTGGTGCATCTGGAGCCAGAGTTTGACATTACATTGCCTGATTTTTCAGTTCTTTGCGTGTACAAGATGACCTATGTGGATGAAAGGGATCAGATAGCAACTGTGGACGGGACCCGTCATTACATGTCATCCGTCATTCAACCTGATTGTCCATTGTGTGCATTGCTGACTTCAGGAGCACAATCTGTGTCAAACAATCCACCTAGCCATGAGACAGCTTATCATTTTTGATAAAAAATTTATTAGACTATTTTGGAAAACCCAACTTAGAACACTGGGTACACGTTTCAGACTTTCACAAAAATTATGCTTTTCTGAGAAAGTTTTTTTTTTTTTTTTTACCATTCTATAATAAAATAAACAAAAACACATACAAAGGTATTTCAACTAATTGATCTAAAACTATTTAGGTCCTTCTATTTAAAGTTTCTTACCATAAAAAAAAAAGAAGCAAATAGAAATTCACAAATTCAGAAATAATTCAGAATAATTTTTAAAGTTAGGAAAAAAGAATGCTTGCCTAAATTAATATGGCCTTTCTATTATCTTTAATTAAATGATTGCAGTCATATGAAGAAGTTTGATAAAGAATAGTATTAGATGATACAAACATTTGATATGAATTCCGTATAGAAATAGTGAATAAAAGAACATTTGTTTACTGCCAGATATTCTAGGTAAAGAGAATACTCCATACAAAGACATGAGCAACAATAATTCCAAAGTGTGGTTAGAAAGTTATGAATTAAAGATACCTTTGACTTATAACAGGTTCACTGATAAACTCATTATAAGCTGAAAATAATGTAAGTTAAAATACCTTACATTGAAAATGCATTTAATATATCTAACCTACCAAATATCATAGGATAATCCAACCTACCTTAAATGTGCTCAGAATACATATATTAGCTTACATATAGGAAAAATCATCTATAACAAAACCCATTTTATAATAGAGTATTGAAAATCTCATGCAATATATTAAATACCATACTGAAAGGAACAAACAATGGTTTTATGGATATGCAAGTATGACTTTTACTGAATGTATAAGGTCAGACAATTAAGTTCACAAACTCATTCTAGAAAAAGTCATCACCTTTGAAGTCTCCCCTTAACCATCTGATGACCATAGTAATATTCAGCATTAGGTATATAGCACTTTTCTAGGATGAGTTCATGAACTTAAATGTCCAACCTCATATATCAAAAAACGTAAGTCAAACCATTGTAAGTCAGAGGCCATTTGTATTTGATATAAATAGAACAGGGATTGTAAGAAGAGCTCCCAATCACAGAAAAAGCAGGGTATGATTCAACAGGACCCTAATATATCATAGTAATATGACATATGGATTTTGTTCTGGACAGAAAAGCAAAAAGAAAAGTAATATTTAAGAAATGCTAAGATGTAATCCACATGTCTTTCTGATTAACTGGTTGTAAGAAATAAAAAGAAAGTGAGAAAACTGGAATGACTCAACTTTCTGGCTTGAGTAACTAGATGGATTATCACAGTGGGGAAAGATGTTGGGTTTCATTTGAGCAGATAAACGTCACAGCGCCTGAGGAGAACCAAGCCTAGAGGTCCAGTAGACAGTCAGACATAGGAACTAAGGGGGAAAAAATCTACGCTACAGCTTGAGTTAACACTCATCAAAATATCTGTAGTTGGGGAAAGTAATGGGAATGATTATCCAGCAAGAGGATGTGAAGTAAAAGGAGTCACATTCCTATCAGAAGAGGAGGAAATGAATAAAATTGGGAAGCAATGAAGAAAAACTGGGTGACAATAATGTGTCAAATTCTAAACCTCAGTCAAATAAGACAATGTTACAAATTTCCATTAGTTTCAAGTTGAAGTTGGCAAGAGCAATTCCAGTAGAGACTGTAGAGGGCTGAAATGTCAAGTGAGGAAGGTGAGACTTTGAGCAGAAGTTTCTGTGTCAAACATAGAATACAGTTTAGGGAGTTTGAAGTATAGGCATTGAAGAGAGATTGCCTAGGTTTGTATTTCATCTCTGCCTTTAACTGGCTCTAAGAGTTTGAGTGATTTATATAAAAGCACCGTGCTTCGAATATAAGTGTACATTCTTATGTACACTTATAAGAATTAAGTGTACATATCAAATATCTAGGGCAGTGCTTGGCACAAAGTAAGTACTCAACTCAATGAGCATTAAAAATATTCTTAAGTAACTTCGTTGAAGAGTTTAGAGTGATATATGGAATAAAGAAGAAACGTGTTTGGGTTTTTTTATTGTTATTGCTGCTGTTTAATTGGCAGGGTTAATATAAAAGTCATCAATAGGAAGAAAAACAGAACAGGGACAGAGAGAGATAGTTGCTGAATGACAAAACTTAAGTTGGTGGAAGGGATGGGTCCATCTCTGAGTTAAAATGATGATTCTAAAATAAAAATAGGAAGAAAATTATTCCACTGAGATACAGAGGATGGAAACATAGATGAAAAGAGAAAGAAATATTTTTGAATATTGGATATATATGATAATAAACTAAGCTTCTTCTCATACGGCAGCCTTTAGTGTTTATGTATAATGGTAAAACCAGGACAGAAAAGGCAACATGGTATCCAGGAGACTGAATTTTATCTGCAAATGTTAGAGAAAATAATGTACAAGGGAAGCTTTCTATA
This sequence comes from Loris lydekkerianus, assembly GCA_963574355.1. Lineage (NCBI taxonomy): Eukaryota > Metazoa > Chordata > Mammalia > Primates > Lorisidae > Loris > Loris lydekkerianus. The sequence goes on along the minus strand of CAUYPK010015728.1, from coordinate 19,030 downwards.
AAATTAAAGGATTCAAGGAACAATAAAGATTAGGTTAACACTGCCAGGTGAATGGCTTAACCAAGGGCCTTGCTCTCCTCCCATCTGAGAGGAGAAAGGGGGAGAGAGAGAGAGTTTGCTAATTTGTATGATCACTAGGGAAATGTCACACATCAAACACCCTGACCTATATACATGTGAGAGGTGTATATAGGTCATCTCTATTTTCTAATTTACCCCAGTGGATGAAAGCCTCTAGCTGAATGCTTCTCTGAATCCATTTCCCCAATTTTCCAAAGTTTTATTCAATTGTTATTATACTCCCTCCTAAAGCCATCTACTTCTTTGCTGTTTTTGTTCTTGTTTATCTCTTCCAGCAAAGATATTTAAATCTTGTTTTTCTTTTCCTAAAGACTTGTGTGAACTTTGTAATATCTTTTCTCTGCTGCTTTGCTTATAGATATTGTACTGTAGATAACCAGTAGATACTTTATGGCTAAAATTAAAGGAGATGACCACCCCCTCCCCCCATTAATGCATAGGTTTTTATTATGAAGTTACATATGCCTATGTGTAACTTCCGCAAAAAGTGAAAGCTTGAGGCAGTACAAAAAATTCTCATTTTATTAGACATATTAACAAAGTAGAAATATGTGATTTCCTCTGACTATATCTTACTTAAACTATTCCTGCTAACGTACCAAAATCTTTAAAATGGAGAATATCATTTTTTGTGTTTTGATATGCCCTGAAGGAAATCTTAGGCAATTGTTCGAAGGCTAAAACAGCCCTTTGAAGAGCTAGTATTCAGGATAGGAAAACACTTTGTTTCAACGTATTTTAATGGTAACTTGATACAGACAGCTAAGGAAGACATAAAAGAAATATAAGGTTATTACTTCGGTCCTTGTAGAATAATATAGATGGCAAAGAGGACAGACAATCAAAACCAGGGTGTTTACAGAAGGACATACACAAAAGACATTTCAAAATCTATGCAAACAAGTTCTTGGTGAGTCTCCAAAATAGTGGTTAGAATTATTTCCTGTAAAATTTTGATAAGGTAGTAATTGAAAGAAAGTAACAAAAAGACAAAGAAGCAGCAATAATGAGTAAGAAAGAGACTAGTCTTTAAGATGCTAGGTGATATGGCTTAAGAAAATAAAGTAAGAAGGAGAGTAAGAGGCTTAAGAATCTGTATTATGTAGATAGGACAATGGAACTTCATCATTATTTCTAGTACATAGATATGAGTGATCAAAATATAATTTGGGGAAAATGATTCTTACTTTGAGAATAGGATGGATTAAAAGGAGAGTAAGTTAGAAATTAAGAAAGTGACATGCCAAATGGTGGACATCCCATGACTGATACAAATACAAAGAAACTATTAGGACTGAGCTTGGGAAATAGCAGGAAGAGAGTGGAAAACATTGTATCTGACATTTGTGGAAAAGGGATAGATAGGAGTGGGCAGTGAATGAAAATTTATGATAAAATGGGATGTGTTAGTTCAATCATTTCTTCCTTCATTCCATCACTTCTTTCTTCACTTTTCCAATCATTTATTAAATAAGAAATTTTAGATCATTACAAAGAGCAAAAGAATTAGAGTGTGGATCCCTAATATAAGTTTCTTCAAAATAGCCTGAAGCTCAGAAGGATTGAGTAGCTAAAAGTATATTAGATTATTGACACTTATTGACACTGTGTTAAAAGTAAAATGTTCTCGTCCATGAAGATCGAATTAGATATTTACAGTCATCAAAGCCTTTGCACATATAATTAAATTCCACCCATTCAACATGTGTAAATCTCACTTTTCATGTAGATAACATATCTGAAAATACTATGAAAATGTATGAGGCCCCAAATAAAATTAGTGTATATTCTTCCAGTCATATTGTTACATACTTTGAGGACAGCATGACAGTAAATGATGCAGGGAAAATAAAGTTAGAATAAAAAGTTTTTCCTGGTGTCAAGGCACCCAAGACACCTACACATAAAATAATTGAGTAACAGTGCAAATTACTATATGATTAAAAGAAAAATGGAGGCATAAAAACCACACGTGCTTAAATTTTTGTGGTCTAGGGTCCTTGAAAAGGCCACATTGGAAGAGTTAGGATAGAATTTAGTTAGGTGGATACAGTGTAAATTACAATGAGCTTGCAGTTCTTCCCTCAATGTCTATAGAGGGTGGGTTTGATTACCTTTTTTAAAAAATGTCGTTTTCAAGTCTAAACAATCCATGTATATTTACACCATTGTAAAAATTTAAATCCTTGGGTGAGACTCAGATCTAATATACTTTTAGCTACTCAAAGATTAAGTCAAAGATGAGGAAAGGTCTGTTGGTCATAACAATTAAAAGTCATCTCCTTCTAGGGACTGACAGAATCATAACGAGAAGGCTTTGTGTGAAATGCAATGCTAAATTCCCAACAAAAATATCCTCCTAGCATGAGGTAAATTGTACTTTAAATCATAAAATATAGATAGAGACATGGCGTAGTTTTAAAAGTTTCACTGCAAGAAAATTAGTGTTTCACTTCTCATTAAGAATGATTTTGAAACACTCCCTTAGTTGGTTTCACTTAGTGAAAACCAAGTTCTCTACTTACCCAAATAGCACTGTTATCCGATGTACCATTTGAGATTACAGTATAAGAACTTTGCCCAGGAGCTTGATCTTACTGTGTTGCTGAGCAACACTTCCTTGTCATACAGCTCACAACTTGGCAGGAAAACTTTGCTTAAGATTGAACTTCACAGTTTTCCATTTAAAAAGATATTGGGAGACCAGTAAATTGTTCTCTGTTCTCTACAGAGCTATTATTACAGTACATAACTAGCTATTTTCTCTCTGTTGATACTGCAAAGAGGCTATTCCTTTTTATGAAATCATGACTGGAATTTAATATTTTAAAGTAACAGTATGTTTTGTTTGTTTAAAAATACAGGAAAATTTTCTTCTAAAGTAAGTCTATTATGATATAGTTCAAGTATACAGTGAATAACAAGATCCTTTTTTGCTAATAATAAGCACTAATATTCGTTGGGTACTTACTCCATGCTGTGCTCTGTGTTAGCTATATTATTTTTATATTTCAGGTTTCTGCTTAAATGTCACCTTTTCAGAGAGCTATAACCTGTCTACCTTAACTAAAATAGCATACTTCCTCACTCAGAACTCTTTGTTCCCTTGTCTGTATTATTGTGTTCGTAAGAATGTTAATTTTTTTTACCAAGTAATATAGTATATGCTTCGTATCATCTGCTGATTCCCTCCAGAGCTACACTCTCCCGTAAGTAGGCACTGAACACTCTATTCAATTTTACATAGATTCTTCATAATAACAAAAGTTACAGGTATATCATGCTGTCTCAGTCCATTTTGGATAATATAAAAACAGAAACTACACAGATTACAAATGAAACAAATTTATTTTTAACGATTCTAGAGACTAGGTGGTCCGTGATCCAGGGTCTGGTGAGGTCTCATGCTCAGGTGTATAAACAGACATTTTTCGCCTTGTCTTTGCATCAATAAAGGCAAACAAGCTCCCTCAGGCTTCTTTCAGGACATTAATTACATTTATGAGGGCTTCTCATTACCCAATCACCTCCTAAAAGGACTTACCTCCTACCACCATTACCGTTGGATTTAGGATTTCAATATGTGAATTCAGATGATAACATACACAGCGCTATATTATAAAAGCTAAATAGATGAATTTTCATTAAAATGCATGTGAATGTGGTTGGTTATAATCAAGTTTATTATTTCAATGTCTAGGTGTACTAGTTAGCTTTATAATTCATAATAACAATAAAGTGTATTCTTAACCCTAAAGTTATCTCATAAAATTGTACAACTGACATAACACAAGAGGCCGAAGTCAACACTTACAGACAAAACCAATCCCTCTCAAATATAGTAAAATTTTGCCAACTTTGTAAGGGTAGCCTATTCATTATGTCAATAATAGTAACAACAATAATAATACAGGTATGTATTATGATGAGGGTAACTTTTGTTTGCTGCATAAATTTTCTTACAAGATGTATTATTTGAGGGAGGGCAACATTTGACTTCAGTAGAATCACTTGAGGTAATATTAATGAACTGGCTCCCAAAGACCTTTGCAAATATTACCTGTTATGATTAATAAGTACCATTTTAGGAGTTCTCAACTTGTTTTAACTGATCTACAAGACCCACGTTTTTAATATTTAAGACTTTTCTACCTTTCTTTTCAACTTATACTTTCAACTTTATTTATAAATGTTCTCTTGAGAGAAATAATGAATATACTCTTTATCTACTAATATTCAAACTAGTAATAGAGAACAGAGATCACTTGAGCCTGGCAAACTCTACCTGACAGCACATCCTGCTCAGACTCCCTCCCCGCTATCACTGTAGACAAGATCCTTTAATCAGAACTGACAGCTACAGTCTTGTGAACATTGGCTCTCAAACACTCTCAGTCAAGCAGAGAAAATGTCACCAATTTTGGGGGGATCCCAGGAAAAGAAACTAGCCACAAACTCAATAAACCAAAGAACTAATATTGTTAAAAGAGGAGAATAACACATTAAAAAGAAGTTAAATTAAGTATAACAAGTGTCCTAATGAGGTTTCAAGTAGATAGTAAATCCAAGAGGAAAAAAAATATAGAAACAACTACAGATATAGAAACAACTACAGATAAAGAAATTAAAAATATAATTTTGGAAAAAATATAATTTTGGAACTCTCATTATTTATTATTAATCACAAAAAAATGGCTATAGCTAAAAAATAAGTTGCTAAATGGAAATGAATGTGAAGATTTTTCCCAGGATGAGATGGAGCTTGTGTAAAAATTGATAGTGTAAAACAAAATGTAATACATATGAAGAACAAAATCAAAAGTTCCAAAACCTGCTTAAAAGGGTATACAAAATTTGAAACACAGAATGAATGAAAGTAAATAATAAAATAGAAAAAATTATCTCATGGATATGTGATTATTCAGATAGTAAGATTTATTAAATATATAAGCAATATGTAGGAGAGTTAAAAAATACATATAATCCAACTTGTTTAGGTTAAATTTCAGAGAAACAGGAATAAAAATGGAAAATGTTAAAGGTTTCCATGCAGAAATAAAAATATTAAAATAAATAATAGATAAAAATCTCATAAAATTTTATGATAGAAGACAAAAAAGCATAAACTTCAAGTTCTAAGGTTGAAATTATTTTGACCTTCAAATTGATGTACAACAAGATTATCATGGAACAAAATAAAGAAATCTTTAAATATGTGAGAATGTAGAAATTTTTCACAGACATCTTTGAAAAATTTAATACAACGTATACCATAGAAGAATTTTTTAAAAAATCTCCAAGAATAAGGAGACAGCATACATTTGGGCTGTGATTTTAAAATTTATTTTTCCAATGTCTATCTTTTAAGTGTAATACTTAGACAATTTACATTCAATGTTGGTATTTATATTTGGGATACTGTTATGGATATCATGGTGACTGTTACCTAGTTGTTTTCTTTTCTCCCTTTTGTTACTGTTTTATAGGAACTGTGAGTTTTAACTCTGGGTGATTTTATGCTGGTGGGTATTGACTTTTTGTTCCATATACATGGGAATACAGCATTCTTAAGTATCTCTTGTAGGGCAAGTCTAGTGATGGCAAATTCCCTCAGTGTTTATTTGCCTGGAAAATATTTTATTGCTTCTTCATTTATGAAACTTAGTTTTATAGGATACATAATTCTTAGCTGGTAGTTATTCTGGTTAGGAATACTTAACATGGTACCCTAATCTCTGCTGGCTGTAAAGTTTCTGCTGAGAAGTCTGTCTTTAGTCTGATAGGTTTCTCCTTTGTAAGTTACTAAATGTCTTCCAGCTTTCAGAATTTTCTCCATCACTTTGACTTCGACAAAACTTATAATTATGTACCTTCTGTGATGTCCTATGTGACATGAATCTTTCAGGTGTTCAATGACCTTCTTATATTTTGAAATCTAAATCTCTAACAATACCAGGGATTTTTTCCTTCATTATTTCCTCAAATAAGTTTTCCATGCTTTTTCGTCTTCTTGGGAAATACCTATGACTCTTATATTTATTTAGTTTACATAATCCCATATTTCTCAGACAGAGTCTTCATTCTTCTTTCTTCTTTTCCTCCTTCTCTTTCTTCTTTTTACCACAGAGTCTCACTCTGTTGTCCCAGGCTGGAGTGCTGTGGCATCAGCATAGCTCACAGCAACCTCAAACTCCCGGGTTCAAATGATATTTCTACTTCTGCCTCCCAAGCATCTGAAGTTGCAGACATAAAAATACAAGTAGAAAAATAAAATAGAAATAGAAATAAAATAAAATAAAAATATAGATAGAAAAATACTTTTTAATACAGCAAATTAATAGTCAACTTCATACCTAACAGAAAGACACTTTAGATGTTTCTAGAAAAGTTATAGAATAAAAAAAGAACTGTAATAGTAAAAATTAAGAAAAAACAAAAAAATTAACAAAAAACAGAACTATTAAGTTGGCATTTGATGCAGTATTTCTTCTAAACCAAAGAGAATAAGGTAAGGGTATCCTTGGAAATATTAATATAAAGATATTGATTAAAAACTATAAAAATCAATGGCTTTACTATATGCCAACTAAAACAATCTAAAAAACAATATTGAAAAACAAAAAATTTGATTCTCCAAGTTCACAAAAAATTAAAGATCTATAAAATTACTTAAAAGAAATACATGAGGCCTATTTGAATGAAGTATAAATGCAATAAAACATTTACAACGTAAGTCTAACTTTCTGCCACTTAAAATGTAGTGCTTCAGATTTACTTTTCCACTCAGGGTTGTCCATGCATATAGTTTTCATACAATAGTGTCATCTGTTCCATCTAAAACTTCAGTCATACAGCATTTCTTAAAAGCATATTCTAATGATTGTTCCTCATTTTTTTTTCCCAAGTTTCAGACACTCTCTTCAGACAGTTTGAGATTGATGCTGTCTTGATCTTACCAGACAGAATCAGGCAGGTACTGTGCCTGACTGTGATTGTGAGATTTCTTTGATCCTATGAGGAATTCTACTTTCAGAGATGTCAAAATGTGAAAAAATGTACATTTTTTAACCAATAACATATAGTTGACACATCATTCTAGGTGAAAAAAAGAGGTAAATTTAATAATGAAAATGAGTCAGAGTAAACAGAGGTGAATATGTACACTATCTGGTAGGGAGAGATTCTTTTCTAGCAATAATGCCATAAGAACAAACTGTAATGGAAAACACTAATATTCTTACAGTGTGAACTTGGCAGGAACTTATTTGTGTGCTCACTTTCCCTATCTTAAAGATGAGAACTACAATGTTATCTACTGCAGAGGGTTGTTTAGGACCTTAAATGGGTTGATAGATGAAGCACTTTAAATGATGCTTGGTAGGTAAGGACTAAATAAATTTGAGCTCTTTATATTACTTGACAAATAAAAAAAATGGAAGATTGATGTCTATGAAAAAGTTACCATGTACATCTCTTCTGTGTGTAGATTTCCCATTAAGTATGTAAGTTTGACTCTGCCCCAAACAAAGATGCTTTTGTGCTTTGGGTTTAGCTGCATTTTAACATAATTGAGTGAATTAGATACTTCATAACTATAGGAGACATTGACTTTTATCCTACCCTATCAATCTATTCAGTTTAAATCCTGAATTCATAGATATTCCTACATTGCCTTTGCTATTGGCTTCAATGCATAACATTTTAATTATCTGGGACCCTATTTCTTACTCAGAGTTGGAATGACTAACAGTTCAAGGGAGATGTTGAATGCCATGCGAGTCTGTGTTATGTGAGTATATGTGGGTGCACAGCCTATAGCTAAGCTGTTTCTCATACCACTGGAGAGGTTTTCTTAATCCTTTTTTAGACATTTCACAGAGTGTGAGGGCAGAGGTTGTGACTGATAATCTACTCACAGCTTTCACAGGGATTAATTCCATTATATTATGCAAAGTTTCTATCTAGGCAATCCTATTAGAAGGTAAACAAATCCTCTTTCTAAACAAATCCTTTCTCTAAATAGATCTAAACAACAGAATGAAATTTGCATATTTAATTCATGTTCCCTTAGTGCAAACATACAATAAGTTCAGTGGTCTTCAGCAAACCTTACCTAGAAACAATACTCTCTATTCCAGTAAGTAGAGGAAAGTTTTTATATTCTGACATCAAGAGAATTTCAGTTCTCAGAAGGAGTTTCTATAAGAATAAGAAACTCCTTTCTATAAGAATATACTCTGGCATCATGCACTGATTTTAAATTAAAATAACCACACATGAAGTTAAAAGACAACTTGCAAACAGGGAAAAAGATCTAAAATATATGTGGCAGATAATATTTTACTCTCTGTTGTATAGAGAGATATAATAAAAGTGATAGAATGAACACTGCATCTAGGGCAAGATGAACATGCAAAACAAGAAAGTTTGGGAAAAAAGACAATAATTCAATAAATTATTTGAAAATATGTTTAACCACTCTAGTAATAAGAAAAGTACACTTTAAAATTAAAAGTGATGCTATACTTCACCAATCTATATGTAAGATCAACAATAACAACAACAATAATGACTCCCAATAAAGCAAAGAATTCTAGAAAACAAAATTTCATACACAGCTATTTGTATAAAAATTATAAGGATATCTTATATCTATCAAAAGCTTTAACAAATGTGTATACTTTTATTAAATAAATCTATATCTAAAATTATACTTTAAAAAATAAAATAAAATTATACTATTAAAAATTAGTGGGAAATATAATAATATGTGTATACAGGAAGAATTTGTTTTTAGAAAATTGTTAAAATTTGTTACATATTCTGAGTGCTTTGTTTTTTCTTCTCATAGAACTTAGGTCCTGGAGAAGGGATTGGTTAAGGTTACAGTGATCAAGCATAACTTCCTATGTACCTGAAATCACATTTATCACATCATTACAACTATAATTGCATCTCTCACTATGATTGGGTTGATAGACTATCTCTTTGTAGGTGATTTCTTTGATTTAGGGGTTTCCATTTTCTAGGTTGCTTTTTTTTTTTTATCAATTTGGAATAAATTTTATTTATATAAATGTATATGTACATTTCTGGGTATCCATAAGGCTACACACATGGACAAGGTTGTGCTCTTCCTAGGAAAGACCTAAGAGGTCTTCCCATTACTTACCTCTGTCTAAATTTGAGTTTCTTTGTAAATGGGAAATGAAGACTAATGCTGTAAATCACAAATGTACAAATTTGGTCTAAAGGACAAATTCTGATTTTGTGAGGAGATGTTTTGCTTATCAATTATCACAAAAAGTATGCTTGGACCTTTGGCCAATGAGCTGTCATTAGTGTTTGTGTTTTTAATGTATGGTCCAAGACAAGTTTTCTTCCAATTTGTAGCAGAGAAAAAAAAAAAAAAGAAAGAAAGAAAGAAAAGAAAAGAAAGGTTGGATCCTGTATGAGCATTGAAGATCTTCCCCAATACACACACATGGAGTTCTTTAGCAAAGAGCAGAACACTAATTTGTTCAAAAAAATTATAAAAATCACTGATCAATTATTAACTGACCAACAGGTTAACTAAAGAGAGACTTCTTCATCATTTTTGAATTATCAAAAGGCAAGTACAAAGAAAAAACTTTAAATTACTAAGAGAAAAATAATTTATCACATAAAAGAGATCTGCAATAAGATTAACAGATAACTTCTCATCAGAAACCAGGTGAGATCAGAAAGCAGTGGAATGACATTGAAAGTGGTAAAAGAAAAGAATTGTCAACCAAGAATTCTATAGCTAGCAAACTATCTTTCCAAAATGAAGAGAATTTAAGACATTTCTAGATAAACAAAAACTGAGACAATACATTATTAACAGATGTGCCCTGTAAGAAAGTAAAAGGGGCTTGGCACTCATAGCACAGTGGTTATGGTGCCAACCACATGTACCTACACTGGCAGGTTTGAGCAGGCCCAGGCCAGCTAAACAACAATGACAATGGCAACAAGAAAACAGCTGGGCTGTTGTGGCATGTGCCTGTAGTCCCAGCTACTTGGGAGGCTGAGGCAAGAGAATGGCTGAAGGCAAGAGTTGGAGGTGGCTGTGAGCTGGGATGCCACAGCACTCTACCCAGTGTGACATAATGAGACTCTGTCTCAAAAATAAAAAGGAAAAAAAAAGAAAGTAAGTAAAAGGAAGTCAACCAATGAAATAGAGGAGCACTAAGAGTAACTTGAATAAACAAAGACCATCAGTAAGGATAACTATGAAAGTAAATATAAAGACATCATAAATGTATTTGTTTCTTACAGGGCTTCTTCTAACTCACTTACAAGACAATTGCACAAAGCAGTAATTACAAAACTATATTGATGGGCTTATAATGTACTCATATAAATATGTAATATGTATGGAAATAATCTCACAAAGAAAGGTGAAGAAAATGAAGCTATATTGAAGCAAAGGTTTTGTATAATCCTTAAATAAAGTTGAATATTAATCCCAACTAGATTGGTCAGAATTAAGAAACTAATTGTATATAGTCACAAATATATAGTAAAAGAACCATAAGAAAAGTAAAAGAACACAGTAAGAAATATATATTTAACAAAAAGGAAGATAGTGATGAAAGAAAAAAATATGACAGAGAAAACAAATAGCAAAATGGCAGAAGTTCTACCATTGGCAACAACATGTAATGTAAATGGATGAAGCATTCCAATAAAAAGGCAGAAACTTGTAGAATGGATTAATAAAAACTCGTGATCTTACTATATCCTGTCTAAAAGAGACATGCTTAAATTCAAATACACAAATAGATTGAAAGCAAAAAGATAGAAAAAATTTACCACAGAAAAGGAAACTAAAGAAGAGAAGTGACTCTTCTAACATAAGATAAAATAGACTTTAACATAAAAGTCAACCAAGACCAAAAAGGACATTTGAAAATGCTAAAGCTATAAACACATCATGAAAATATAACAACTATAAACGTATTTGCACCCAACAACAGAGTCTCCAAAATTGCTTGTAAATGGAGCAAAAATGGACAGAATTTAAGGTAAGAAAAAACAATTTAATAATAGTAGTTGGTGATTTAAGTACCCCACTTTCAATAATAAATAAAAAACTAAGTAGATGATCCACAAGGAAATAAACCCTAAAGCCACCTTTATGTGAACTGATCCTAATAGATATCTATAGATCACTCTAGTCAGTAAGAAAGAAATAGATATTTTTCTTAAGGACCCATGAAACATTTTCCAAGATATACTATAAACTACTCAATAAAGCTAGTCTTAATAACGTAACTGAAATCATACAAAGTATGTTTTCTGAGCACAATAAAATTAAATTAGAAATCAACAACAGAAGGTAATTTGAGAAATTCACGAATCACTCCTAAATATCAATGTAAAAAACGAAATAAGGGAAGCTAGAAAATACTTTGAGATGAATAAAAACAAACTTACCACATAAAACATAGCATGTAGCTAAAACAGTGCTTAGAGGGAAATTTGTAGATATATAAACACCTACATCTTTTAAAAAGAAAACACTGCACTTTATGTATTAATAATATTGTATCATATTGTACTACAATATGCATTCTTTATAATACAATATATACTAATATATAATCTAATAATGTGTACATATAAATACATATACATGTGTCTATGTATATGGCACGTAAATATAGTCTTTACCCTTTCTCTTTCTCCCTTCCCTTTCTTCTTTCTCCCACTTCTCTTTTTCTTTCACATTATATCTATATGTCTATCTGTATCTACATCTATCTCTATATATGTCTATAAGGAGACCTTGAGTAAAAGCTTGACACAAGAGCTTAGTCTTGAAAAATATCAATATGACTTTCCAATTAGAAAAAGAAAAATGACATTTCAGAGAATAGGGATCAAGTGCACAAAAGTACAGTGGCAAGACAATTTTATGACATATTTCATAACCAGACAAACATTTTAGCATTTGGGAAGTAAAAGTTGGTGAAATTAAACAGATCTGCAAAAAGAAGAACAGAAAACCCCTGCCTTTCTGTCTACAACAATCTCCTTTCCCACTGTCTACAAACTCCTCAGGCCAGCACAAATGCTCAGTGAGAGGACAGTAATCAAAGTTCTCTTCTTTCTTCCACAAGATTTTCTCAAATTATTATATTAGTACAATTCCTCATATTTTAATAATTATGTAGTACTATGTACATACTTTAAAAAACATTTACAATTTAAATTACCACCAAATTATCCATATAGTAGTTTTCCCAATATCATAGCATTTTGCTTATCTATCTGGACAATATTAAGAAGGTCTGAGTTTGTTTTTATTGACTTTTGTGAGGAAATGGTTGTTCTGAAAGATGCCTGGAGCATCCCCCAATTCTTCACCTAGCTCTCACTCATTCTTCACATCACACCTCAAATGTGACTTTCCCTGGAAGCCTTCTCTCACCTCCTTGTCTGTTTGTACTCCCAGATTAGACTGTGTTTTTCACAATATTAACTATGTTAACTGTGTTAACACTTAATGATAATTCCTCATATGGTTATGTCTTTCTTGTACTCTACACCAATGAGGGCAGGAAACATATTCCTTTTTTTCACTTTTGTATCAGCACCTCTGTATTGTAAATTAAACTCATCAACTAATAGATTCTATTAATCAACTATGGCCTTAAAGTAGTTTTTCCTGAGACCAATGGCACATTATGGTGATATGGCCTATGTTAGTACATTTTGAAGGATGGTACTGTTTAATCAGCCCAGTGTATTTACTGTGAAGAAAGTGAAAACAAATCTGCATATTCAAATACCAAACCCAGTGTTTTTAACATTGTACTCAAGGTAACTGACCGAACCATTCACAGAAATGTCAGTCTTTATCACTTGGGCAATGTGGCAGGAATACAAGTGGTGACATTTCAAAATTGATTGAATCAAATAGTTGAAAATAAGTCACTGGCTATGATTCTGTCCTGGCAGAGGATGAAATGGCTAACTCAACCATTATCAGGTTTGAAGAAACCATTACTAAAATGCAGGATTTTTAAATTTAAAGATATATTATCATCCTCAAACATTAAAAAAATAGATATAAGTAGATGAATATATTCACACTTCTAGTGACTCTAACTCATTGCCCCTAGTTCATCATACTTCACCAATATGAATATTATCAGTATTTGGGGGGGATTAGCATATCTAATTTGTTTTGTTTGCATCTCCATGATTATCAGTATAATAAAATATTTTCATATGTTTTTCTTCTATAAATGAACTATTCATAACCCTTCCCCATTTTTCTGTTGTCTCCAGAATGAATTATTTGTATATTTTGAGTGCTAACTGTTAGATATGTTTTAAATATTTTCTCTGTTACTTTTCTGTAACTTTGTTAAGATGTATTTTACTTAAGTGGTAAATTTCTTTTTTATGGTTCTAAAAAGTTTTACTAAGAAAGTTGTTGCTACCCACAAGATGACACAAGTGTCCTTGCCATGTCAGCCTGTTCTTCATTTCAAAACTGGATCTTTTCTCTTTTATTATATCTGGATATTAAATAGAAGCTACAAAGCTTATCTAATAGTAAGTTAGTGAATAAATTTATCCATTATTTTCTAGTATTTGATTATATATTTTTTAGCATTTCTCTCTTTGATTTATTTGGTAATTCATTCTTTTGTATGAAGAATGGTTCAAATTTATCTTTTTGATATGGTTTTCCAGTTACCCTAACATCATTTCTTAATAGCCCATGTTTATCACAGGGGCAATGACCCCAATTAATTGCATATTTATATTTTCAGTCATATCATATCATGTAATGTCTATTTCCGAACACTTTTCTATTTCATTTGTCTGTCTATTCATGCACCAGTACCACATTGCTTTAATTTAGAGGATTTATAGTATACTTAACAAATGGTGGAGCTAATTCCTTCCCTATACCTTTTCTTTTGCAATATTTTCTTAGCTATTCATGCACATTTTTCTATGTCAAATCTATGTCAAATTTAATATTAACTTATCTAACTTCAGAATAAAAGTTAATAAATACATGATCAAAAAGCAATACATTGATAAATTAATTTAGGAAACACTAAGCTATTTGTTATTTTGAGATGTCCTTTCTCTGAACAACCAGGCAGTTTTATTGATTCAAGTCAATTTTTGTGTTTTTTAAAGAAATATTTTACAGTTATTTTTACATTTTTAACATTTTCTTTTTCTAGTTATTTTCTTGGTATTGTAAAAGAATTTTCTCTTAGATTACATCTCTGAACTAATTCTTATTGTAGATATGACACCATTGTTTTTTCATTGATTCTCTAGGAGATTTCAAATATATTATCATGTCATTGACATATATATCTCATGACATGATAGTATATTGTAAATATAGTAAAACACATTAGCCAATGCAAAGAAAAATCCAAAATAGTATATCTGTAAATACATAGTTTTGTATATTATGTATAGTTAAGTGTTATATATGTATTTGTGTGTATATATATCCTTTTCTCCAATGTTTCACTTTAAATAAGATGTAGATTTTTGGAGATACAGTATCTCCTATATATACAAAAGTTGCTGAAGCAACCATCTGGTCTATTTTCCTGAGAGATTTTATTAGAAATAGGAGTTCAATTTTGTCCAATAGGTTTTTCAACATCTGTAGAAATAATCATATGATTATTATGGTAATATATAGTGTCAAAGATACTTATTATTATTATTAAAGCAATGTACAGTATTAAAAGATCCTTATATATGATATAAATTCCATTTGGTTGTGGCATACTCTTTACTAAATGTGATGTTGAAATATAATAGTCTACTATCCTGACACTCTGGGAGGTCTAGGTAGGTGGATCACCTGAACTCACAAGTTTGAGACCAGTCTGAGACAGAATGAGATCTCATCTCTAAAATTAGCTGGGCCTTGTGGCAGGTGCCTATAGTCCTAGCTACTCGGGAGTCTGAGGCAAGAGGATCGCTTGAGTCCAAGAGTGGGTTGCTGTGAGCTGTGACACCAGAGCTCTCTACCCAGGGTCACATAATGAGACTTTGTTTCAAAAATAAAGAAATAAATAAAAAGAAAGAAGGCCATCAATCTCTATAGGTTCAAGAAGAAGCTAAAATTAACATTACTTCTTGAAAAGAAGGAGAAAGAAAAGCAAAATAAAATTAACTTCTTCTTCTAGATCTAATCAGATTGTCTCTCTTTTTTTTAATGTACATTTTGGCAGATTGTATCCTTTAAGGAACTTATCCATTTTATCTAGATTCTCAATTTTGTGGGCATACAGCTATTCATAATATTCCTTTATTACCCTTTTAATGTGTTAAAAAGAGAGATGAGAACAAATATCCTTGTCTTGTTCCTGATCTTAGTAAAAAAGGTTCAAGTTTCTCAACATTAAATATGATATTATTATAATTGTAGGTCCACAGGATCTGTAGTGATGTCCACTCTTTCATTTCCAATTTAAGTAATTTCTGTTCTCTATTTTTCTTAGCTTAGAGATTTATCAATTTTATTTATCTATCCAAAAATCTAGCTTTTGTTTTAATCGATGTTCTCTTTTGAGTTCTTGTTTTCAATTTCACTTCTAATTTTTATTATTTTATGATTATTATTTTATTATTACTTCTAAGGAAACACCTTGTTATAAAGAACAGAGTGCTCTAGCTTACTTCAAAATGGTTTCTTTTCTTCTCTCCCAACCAGAAGCATGAGTTGATTTTTCTCAAATATTTACTGTGATAACCTGATCCAGTTCCTGGAGGTAAAAATCCTGAGGCTCCAGCAATTTTTCAATTACAGTTCAGGTTTTCTACCCCAGCACTGTTCCCAGTGGAGATTTCTGCTCCAGTCAATTATAATTCTGTGTCTTCCTATCTAACTCTCCAATTTTGGGAACAGCAATTTGTCTTGTCGCCTCACTTCTCTTATGGATATAAAGAGAGTTGACTTTTTAGTTTCTCCAGCTTTTAAATTGGTAGGACAGAATGGCAACTTCCAAGTTTCATATATGTGGATTCAGAAACTAAAAGTCCCTTTATGATTCTTTGCATCGCCCATTAACATTTCATGGTATAGAGATACCACATTCCATGTATCCATTCCTTTCAATGGTTGATAGGCATTTAGTTGTTTTCACTTTTTGACGGCTTTGAATAATGATGCTTTGAATAATGATGCTATGAATATTCATATAGAAGCTTTTGTGTAGACATGTTTTCATTTCTTTGGGGGAGATAATACCTAGAGCTAGAATTAATGGGTCATGTGATAAGTCTATGTTTAACCTTTTGAGAAACTGCTGGATTATTTTTCAAAGTGTATGTACCATCTTATATTTCCACTAGTAGTGCATAAAATTTCCACCTTCACCACATCATTGCCAACTCTTGTTATTATCATCGGTCCTTTTTGACTGTAGCCATCATAGTGAGTATAAAGTGGTATCTCCATGTGGTTTTGGCTTGCATTTTGCTGATGACTGATACTGACCATCTGTTCATGGGTTGATTAGACATTGCTATATGTTCTTTAGAGAAATATCTATTAAGATCCTTTGCCTCTTTCAAATTTCACTTATTTGTCTTTTTATCATTGAGGTTTAAGAGTTTCATTTTGTTTTTGTTTTAGACCGAGTCTCAAGCTGTGGGGAGAGTGCAGTGGCATCACAGCTCACAGTAACCTCCAACTTGGGCTCAAGCAATCCTCTAGCCTCAGGTTTTTTTCTATTTTTAGTAGAGACAAGGTCTGGCTTTTATTCAGGCTGGTCTCGAACTCATGAGCTCTAGCAATCCACCCACCTGATCCATCACACCCAGCCCTTGTGTTTTAAGAGTTCTTTAAATACTTTAGATACAAGCTCTTATACAAGCTCTTTATCAGAGATATGATTTGCAAAAACTTTCTTTCTGTCCTTTAACTCTCCTTCTGGATGGAAGCCTCTGTGGAAAGCTGGCTTCTATCAGCCATCTTGTCTCTGTCCCCCCGCCCCCCCCAAAAAAAAAACTTTCTTTCATTGTATAGAATCTCTTTCCACTTTCTTGATGGTGTCCTTTGCAGTATGAAGGATTATTTTCATGAAGTCCAATTTGTCTCATTTTTTCTTTCATTGCTTTTATTTTTGGTGTCATATTTAAAAAAAAAAAAAAAAACATTGCCTAACTCAAGCTAATGGAGATTTGTGCGTAAATTTTTCCCAAGAATTTAATTGTTCTAGCTCCTACATTTTGGTCTTTAATCCATTTCAAATTAATTTATTACATGATGTAAAGTACAACTCCAAATTATTTTTTTCTTACTCGTGGGTGGTTTTCCAGTCATCTCAGCACAATTTTTTGTCAACTTTTATTTCCCTACTGAATTGTCTCAGCGCCCTGTCAAAATCAATTGACTATAAATGTGATGGCATGTTTTGGGACTCTCAAATCTATTTAATTGATGCATTCTTTTCTCATGCCAATACCATACTGTCTTGTTTACTGTATCATTGTTGTAAGTTCTGAAATAAAAAATTATAAATCTGTCAAATTTCTTCTTCTTTTTTGATTTTTTTTATTTAATCCCCTTGAATTTTCTTCTAAGCCCCTATATATTCATAGGAATTTTAAGTTCAATCTTCTAGTTTATTCTAAGAAGGCAGTTGATACTTTTGTAGAGATTGTGTTTACTCATAGCTTTATTACCAGAGTATCATGTAGTCAATTAATCTACTTCTCATATATGATTCTTAACATGCTTTGTTTTGATTACATTGTTACATTGTAAGCTCCCCTTACATTGTAAGCTCCATGGCAGTAGATGTTGTGTCTTATTCTTTAATTTCCTGAAAAGTCACTAAAAATCTTGGCAAAAAGCAGATACTAGAAAGTATTTAACTTGTAAAAATTTGTAAAACTAGGGCAGGCTGAAGTCTAGTTAATAAGATATTTTGTTCTTCAAAGTGGATTTGTACGGATTGTTATCTTGATCTATTTCTGTCAACTAAGGGCATGACCAGTTTGGTTTTGCAATGAGTTAGACAATGAGGTAGATGGGGAAATGCCATTCTTTACTCTTTACCACTATGCTTGCAAGTTTCATTCTGCAGACAGGCTGGTTCAAAGCCACTACCTTATTTTAGTTGTTTAACTGCTCTTTGCTTTCTAGCCAAATTGGCTTAACTACTCTCCCCCCCCCGAAAAAAAATGGCAAAACAGAAACTTTTTAAGGAGTTAAGAGAAATTTCAATGAATACAAGCGTATTTTAAAATGGTTTAAAAATAGAAATATGCAGGTGGTTGTTGGTCATGATTCATGAACCATTCATAAACAGCAGGAAAATAATCGTTACTCTGTTCATGCCATCTCTTTGGGTAAGAAAGAAAAATATTCTGTATGTATAGCAATTCTCTGGCCAAAAATAAATGGGTATCACTTCTGGTTTTTAATTGCAACATCTGTTTTTCTGTTTAGTCATGACATTAACACAATAGGACATGACTTAATGACCGCCAGACTTGATACGAATTATTTTCAGCTCATAAAAATATTGCCAAAAGACTCCCATACATGGAAGAAAGGTCCAGAGAGTTTTTCAAACTGTAACCAATGCCTGGTATGTCTGCACCACCCTTAACATTGAATTACTTGACAGAGCTCTAATTAAAACTACTACGGTGGTATAGTTGGGTTATAGCCTTCATGTGAAAGCTATAGTTTACCTTCATAGTAGGGCTGAGTACATTGGGTACTTTTTCTTCCATTCCTGGGATACTTTGCTAAGGAGAATATGTTCAAGCTCCATCCATGTAAACATGAAAGAGGTAAAATCTCCATCTTTCTTTAAGGCTGCATAGTATTCCATGGTATACATGTACCACAGTTTGCTAGTCCATTCGTGGGTCGATGGGCACTTGGGCGTCTTCCATGACTTAGCAA